>JAJHJA010001285.1:0-278491 GCA_021202915.1 Heliconius himera
AAAAATATAAATTTATGTAAGATGTTATTGTTTTTAAACATCTTAGTATTTTAATTTTATTTTATTTTATTTAATATTTAGTATTGTTTACAGACTAACTTAAGATAAGTACATATATGTTGATTTAAAAGATATTACGCATGTTTGATATAGAATAATAGTCTTCAATAATGTTATAACAAGTTTTTTGAAATAAATTTACCTATAGATATGGCGCTGTGTTCCTGATTTGGATAGGCGAGATATCTATGAAGATTGTATTTTCACTATAGCTAAGCGCGAGAAAGAAGAGGCCAAAGCTTTAAAAAAGAGGAATATGAAGATGTTAGCCCAAGTAATTGTCTTTAAATAATTCTTTTTAAATATATATGTAGTCTAGTTAAAACTCAACTAATGAGAAAATATTCGAAAAGTTTTTATTATATTATCTAATTAACAATAACTAGTTGGGTATGGCACATTGCAATTTGCGAGTGCCTGAGGTAACCCTTTTTTTGGCTCACTGGTGAACACGATACTATCCAATAAAACCCAACGGAAACCATCTCCAAAAAAAAAAGCGCCGCAGGATCGCTCGCGCATACAACTACGACGCCTCCGTGGATGACCTGCCTCTTGCAGGCCACTGTCACCTTCAGGGTTTCCCGGGGTTTCTCCTATGGCACCCGCAGCTTCGATGAGTTGCAGGAGGATCACCATGACCCTCCCGCAATAGCTCCTCTAGAGTTTGAAGAGTTGAAGATGCGCATACTGGTTTCTCCTACCCCCTGGTCTAAGTCGGGGAGGCGGTCTCCCTTAGCGCCGGCTAGCGTTTTAAAATTTGAAGTAGTAGTTTCTGAGATTAGCACATTCAGTTTCACCACACTCTTTATTTACAATATTAGTATACATTAATATAAAAAATATGAATAAAATGCAACACATAATATATCGTGAAATATACATAAATAAACAGGTGTTGGAGAACATGAATGAAATTACATACAGTAGTACTTGGAGTGAAGCTCAAGTACTACTATTGGAAAACGCATCGTTCAAGAACGACGTTAGTTTATTGGGAATGGATAAGGAGGATGCTCTTATAGGTAAATATGATTTATTTGTTCAATAGTTATAGTACATGTTTTTGAAAGAGGCCGTCGTGGTGCAACCACCAGAGTGTTTAACTACAAATGTGACAATGCATGAATTGTCGATGCAATTCCCATTAGAGATAATTATTTTCATTTCCTCGCTCTAGAGCTTTTAACTAGTTAAAAGACAAAACGCGGAGTTTAGTAACACTCAACGTGTCGAAAATTCGACGGAAAACCGGCGCGGGATTCAGCGGTAGCTTTTTTATTATGCCTTGTTTATATTATTACCAAGAATATGGTATTTAACAAATATTATATAAAAATAATTATTTTTACAGTATTTGAGCAGCATATTAGGAATTTAGAAGCTGAATATCTACAAGAAAGGGAGCAAATAAAAAAAAGAAATAAACGCCAACAAAGAAAAAATAGAGATAATTTCTTGGTAAATATAATAATTATTAAATAATATATACTAATATTTGTGTAATATATTGTATTGTATGATTTTTTAGAATAGCAAATTATGGTAATCATAAAGTCATAGTTAATTCATAAATACTTGATTATCATGTTATTATATATGTTCTTGGAGAAGCAGAGAGGATTTCCCAATATCCGTCGAAGAGTGAAGGAACATGAACGTTATTATACGTTTACTGTCGAAGTTACAGCAACCAGTATATACTAGGATAAAAAAAAATTAAAATATTGTTTCTGTACATTGAAAACTTGCGAAAATAGTGTAGCGCGATGTAAAAACACAAATTGAATCTATGATTTTTAATATTTTTGCCAGGATGTGTATATGTCTGAGGCCGTCCGTCTGTAAACGAAATGATTGTAAGTTTCATTGAGGTGTTGACTTTTTTATTTTTTTTACTTTTTCAGTACCGAAAGTACCGTAGTAATTTTAAATAATATTAATTAGTTTGCTTGTATGTAACACAGGCGTTGCTGGACTCACTGCACGAGGAGGGCAAGCTGACGTCGATGTCCCTGTGGGTGGAGCTTTACCCGGTAGTGTCGGCCGATATGCGCTTCTCCGCCATGCTCGGTCAGTCCAATAATATTATTTCTATGTCTTTAAGAGAGAACCAGACCTGTGTGGTGGAAATAGAAATAATTCTTTCCCCCATGTTGGAAGTATTGCTGCGCCATATATGTATGTAGTATGAATCTGAGATCCTTGCCAATATGAACACGGTAAAAATATTATTAAATGTGTTCCTGTCAATATTTTTTCACAATTCATCAACTAACAGTTGATTTTAGGGACTGTACGAACGATATTTTTAAAAATTAAATCATCTTCACGCTGTATCCCACACACAGCAGGGTAGGCAGAGGGAACCTAGTGCTAAGACACTGCGTTCCCCACTTTCTACCGAATTCTGGAGGCGCGCTTAACCTCGACACCAGAGCGAAGAAATGGAAATATAAATTTAAGTAAATATTTTATCTCCTCGAGTGGGGATCGAACCCACAACCAGTCGGTTTTACAGTCACACCTCGTGCCGCTGCGCTACGACTGGTCTGAAATATTTTTTACTAATAATAAAAAAATATATAATATTCACTTCATTGTAGGACAAAACGGATCTACACCGCTTGATTTGTTCAAATTTTATGTTGAAAATTTGAAAGCAAGATTCCACGACGAAAAGAAAGTAATAAAGGAAATTCTGAAAGAGAAAGAGTTTGAAGTGAAGCCGGACACCACATTTGAGGAATTTGCTACCGTTGTCTGCGAGGATAGCAAGTCCGCCTCGTTAGATGCAGGAAATGTTAAACTTACTTACAATTCCTTACTCGAAAAGGTATTAATTTTACTTTATACAACTATTGAACTTTAATATCAAACCATATTATTATTTTTATTAGCTTCGCGCTGCAGCCGCATGTAGTAGAGGAGACGATGACCGTGTGCGATTTTCTGTTATTGTTAAAATCCTTGAATTAAAAACCCAAATTGGGGATTCTTTACAGACACACACACGTAAGTTGTGTTTCCGATCACCACTCTAAAGAATGATATTATTTAAATTACTTACATTTTTCCGCTTTTTTAAGATAAAGCACAATGTTTAGTACCGCAAGCCAATAAATAATATCGATAACGCATCAACGCTTCACATTACGTTTGATGCGGTCAAATATTAGGGTAGGTAGGCAGTATAAAATTTTGAATTTGGGCAAAATACCTCTCTCTGCCTGTTCTGCTATACATATATAGTTAATTATTTAATTTAAACCAGGCGGAAGCTAGAAACAAGGAGAAGGTGAAAGAAGAAAGCAAAGCTCAAAAGAAGGTGGAGAGCGCGTTCAAGTGGGCGCTGAGCGCGGCGGGCGTGGACCCCGCGCTGCCGTGGGCCGAGGCGCGCGCGGCGCTCGACCTCGCCGCGCCCGACCTCGCCGCCGTGCCCGACGACGCCGAGCGCGCGCGCCTCTACAAGGCGAGACTTGTTGCTACCACATAGAAAATATATAATCCTCTCATTCAAGCATAAACTAGATAGATATCTTTACTAGATCGACGAGGAAATTCTTAAAGTTTTCTTATTTTTTTGATATTTATATATATTTTTACATTTTTATGTTGCAATAAACAGGATTTCCAACACGAGCAAGAGGACAGCTGCCTCCACTACCACCACCCGAAGCCGCGCAAGTCCAAACGCTCCAAGAAGAAGAAGCAGCGATCGCGCTCCCCGTCCGCGTCGCGCTCGCCCTCCCCCGCCGTCGGCGCGCCCCCCGCGCCCGCCGCCTCCCCGCCGCCCGCGCCCGCCACGCCCGCCTCGCGCGCCTCCGACCACAGCGCCACCGGCTCCGACGACGACGCGAGGAAACATAAGAAATCTAAAAAGAAGCATCGCAAACATTCGCCCCCGCCGGTGAGTTGTTTGACTTATGTAAAGGAAAATTTAGATTTTTTATTTTATATATTTTTTCAAATAAATAAATAAGCTTCACGCTGTATCCCGTACACAGCAGGATAGGCAGAGGGAATCTAGTGTTAAGACACTCCGTTCCCCACTTTCTGCCGGAGTCTGGAAGAATTGCGTGTTGAAGAGCAGATCTCAACGCCGCGCTTTGCCTCGACACCAGAGCGAAGAAATGGAAATATAAATTTAAGTAAATATTTAATCTCCTCGAGTGGGGATCGAACCCACAACCAGTCGGTTTTACAGTCACACTTTGTGCCGCTGCGCCACTCACTGGCATCAATTTATGCTAATCGTTTTATTTGTTAACAAAACTTTTATTAAGTGACGTGACAACGCTTACACAAAATTACAAAATGTGGAAAACGTAAGTTTTTCATGTATGTCCGTTGGCGAATGCAGGGGAACGCTAAGAATATAACTCGGAATTATTACTCAGAAATTTTTACGGGAACTTTTTATAAATCACGCAAACATACACATTTTAATAATAATATACTTTGTCGCAGAAATCTCCGACACCGGAGGATTGCGCTATGTCGGATGAAGAACCGGTGAAACATAAGAGCAAGAAGACAAAACGCAGCGCCCCCAGCTCTCCCGACCAAACTGAAATTGCACATAAGCCTAAGAAGAAGAAGGAGAAGAAAGAAAAGAAAGAACGGTGAGAGTCATATTGTATTGTGTGATTTTTCCAACATAAATTTCATTTTAAAAAATCGAAACAAATAAAATGCATCTACATCACGCGAATTAGGTGTAATTATTGTATTAGATAACAGTTTACCTAACTAACATTTTTCAAAATTAGAATCATTTTAATTTTGCATTACAGTGAGGCGTGGAGTAGTGATCATTACGCGCAAGACTAATTTATTCCGTGAGATTTACAATTTATTCATACAATAATGAGTCGCGTTTTCACCATAGAAGTACTTTATTTACTTCTGGTATGAGTTGTAGTTGGCGTAATGGTGTTTTAACGTTTATATGTGATAGCGAGAGGAGCGCGGGGTCGGCGGCGTGGAGCGACGCGGAGCTGGAGTCGCGGCGCGCGGCGCTGCTGGCGCAGCTGCACGAGCACGAGGCCGACTGACGCCGCGTCACGCACGTGCACATCTTCAACCGCTACCCCGCGCGCGCCGCCCCGCCCCCGCACCTCGAGTACTGCTACAAGAAGCTCCCCGTCGCCCCCCCGAGCCCGCCCGACGACCTCGTCAAGCACAAGTACCCGCCCCCCACCTCGACCGTCACGGAAAAGGACGTATTGAAGAAGAAGCATGAGACTCCGTGCCAGTTGCCGCAGCCCAGTCCCCCGTCCACGTCGGAGGACTGCATCAGGCAGCCGCTCATATCGCCCATGTCGAGTACGGCCTCTGAAAATTCTAACCAATAAATTTATATTATTTCAATTAATTATTCGTTGACGATTACTATAGCATTAATATAAATATTGAGGATGTCTGTCATTACATTATGTATCGCCAATATTCATATTTTATTATTTCTTAACACATGTGCTTTTTATATTATAATTATAAGGTATATAAATATGCTATACAATTTTTGTAGTATGATTTGAAAATAACACTAATACAACAGAATATTTTGTACATATTGCATGAGTTATTGTAGATCTGTTTAACTAGTAGAGAATAATGAATATGGAGTCATACCTAGTTTTCTACTTGTTTATTATAAGTCCATGTTCCGCAATTTTACTGTAAGTTTTCAATTATGTTATATGTCACACTATTTGTATATTAAATAAGACAGTGTCTATTCTTTGAGGAGCTACATAAATCAAACATCAATACAATGTTTCATGTTATTAGGTTATGTTGTCAATATACATACATATATGGGGTAAGCTTGTAGATTACTAAACTGGTTCTAGATGAGACATATTAGATGTCATATTTTTTTTACTCAAAATAAAATACTTAAATATCTAACATTAGTTTTGTTTTACGAAATGATCATTTCTCTTACTCTTTCTAGCCACTAGTCGCGTCATTATATACAGTCGAACCGAAATATTGTTAATACTAGGATCTGTCCAAAATGCACTTTAAAAGTGAGACCTTACATGTGCTGAAAGATATGGGAGCCAATAAATTGACCTTTGAGGATATAAAAGATAGTTGAAAGTCGAATTTGGCTAAGCGAAGCTTGAATTTCAGAAAAAGCACAAGACCTCCAATTTTTGTACGGAACCCTCGGTGGGCGAGCCCGACTCCCGGTTATGCGGTTATTTTATAGTATGTGTTTCATTATCGAGGATCCCAAGGTAAGAGGATTCTTAGGTAATTATAATATAGATGTTAAAAAATAATGACCGAAACTACTTGTATTCTGATTGTGCCGGTTGTGCACCCCACAGAACACATATACCCAAAGTGAAGAATGTTCACTTCATACAAAAAAATGGGGGACCAAACGCCACTGCTGCCATCTCTTGTGTGCCCACCAGAAACAATATTTAAAATTTACCGCCTCAGATATGGGCGGGAAATTCAAAATTTGGCTAATATTTGGGTAATAAATCGATTTATATTCAAAGCCAGAATGATTCACTCTTTCAAAATCAATTGGAAGTTTACTATTTAATTTTAAAGAAAAATACTTCCAAATGATTTTGAAATAGTGAATCATTTCTGGTATAATAATAATAATAGTCTTCTATAATTATAAAAATAAAACAAATAAACACTTTATACTTTTTTATTGCTTATAAACATTTGTTATAATTATATTTATACAAATAGTATTCTTGCAAATCAAATAAAATAGTGATAAAGACTATATTATTGCAGCAAGACAAACTTGCCCTCTTATGTTAGAAACAATAATTTAAATTTATATAAGTTAAATAGATTGTAATCTGTAACATAATCATAATTTAAATATATTTATTAACTTATTACATACAATTGTAGGCACTTATTACATAACATTGTTGTTACATTGTTTAAATTTGACTTGGATTACGAATAAAGGATTAACAAAATTGCTGCATTGCTGTTTATTATTCTATTTTAATTAAATAAATATTTTAATAAAGTGTTGCGTTACTGAATTGTTGTTTATATTTTCATTTCTCTGCTCTGGTGTCGAGGCAAAGCGTGGCGTTGAGTTCCGCTACTCAGCATGCAATGCCTCCAGAATTCGGCGGAAAATGGGGAATGCAGTGTCTTAACCCTAGTTCCCACTGCCTACCCTACTTTGTGCGGGATACTGCGTGAAGCCGATTATTAAAATAGCCGATTAATAATTATAAAAATAATAAAGTAGGTATAATGTACTTAATACAGTGTTGGTTAAATTAAATCTAATATTAATATACAATTACTTATTTTTTAATATATCTATTTTCCTTTTTAAGGACTTCTGATAATCTCCAAATTGTCTATTTTTAACTGTACAAAATCTTTTTACTGTTATGTGGAAGACACAATTACATATAAAATCAACATTTTCTTTGAAATGATCCTCACACTGGGCAAGAAAACTAAAATTTACATTTTCTTCCAATTTACAGATTACCAGTTTTTTGAGGTTTAAAGAATATAATAATGTTTCATATAAGTTATTGCAAATTGTAGCACAGTTCTCAACACATCTAATAAAATCTTCAGATACATAGTTTAAGTTCTTTTTAACATTATTATATTCTTTGAAGTCCATAAAAGTGTACAATAAAATATTGTCAGTATGTTTAGCTTTTAAAACTGAATCACAAAGCCTGCATTTATTGCCAAGGCTCTTTAATAAAAATCCACAGACATATGCACAGGCTTGTAATTCTTGTGCATCAGAAACACTTTCTTGAAAGGACTTTCTGATTCTGTGCATGTGCAGTTGTGGTTAAAAATTCCTTATAATCCGACATAGAACTACAATCATCTACTTTACAATTTCCTGACCCCAAATAAGCAAGATTGGATTGAATCGCCGTCTTCAGGCCAGCAACAAATTGCCCAGAGGTTGGATTATAGTTTGATCCATAGTTTCCTCTAATAGTACCAAACAAATTTTCTAGGGAATCTTGCTGAAGGCGGTGAGTACATAAAGCTTTTATTTTATGTTTTATTTTTAAATTATTATACAATCTTAGGATACTTTTAATTGTCCATACCCAACCTTCCTTAGATGGGGGCAAGCAATGACATCCTACAAATGTACAGTTTTCAAAAAAGTCATACATTTTCTTCAAATGTTCCAAATGGGTGAATTGTCAGTCATGTTGGTACAGTGCAGTTTTCCTCTCTTTCGATCTGGGGAATCACTATTTAAGCAGTCAAATAATTTATCCATATTTGATATTAAATTTGCAGTGACTGCTGCCTCCCCAGATAACAATCCTGAAAATTACAAGAGCTAATAAAGGTCATGTTACAGAAACTAAAATCAACATGTTATTAAAATTAAACAAATAAATTAGCTTCACGCTGTATCCCGCACACAGCAGGGTAGGCAGAGGGAACCTACAACCTCAAACATGTTATGTGCCTACGGCCTCAAACATGTTATTGTTAGATAAAAAACAATGCTTCTTGTTTAAGAAATTAAAACAATACCTTGAGATATTTTGGCAAACATTTCTGCCGCAACTGAGTGACTTAGCACTTGAGCAGCAAGGTTCACTCTCATTTTCTGCTTGGCATTTGGACATATATGGTCTTGTTTTAATTTTGGTGCGAAAACAAAATTTCCATCACCAGTCTTTTTGGAAGAAATGTTCCATATATTTCCATTTGGCTCGACCTATAATGTAATAAATAGCATTTTAATTAAAAAAATATATTTTTATTTAATTATTAGTAAATGGAAACCAGCCAAACTTGAGGCCAGCCATATTGCAGGGGCACAAAGTGTGACTGTAAAATCTACTGGGTTGTGGGTTTGATCCCCACTTGTGGAAAAGAAATATTTATTTAAATTTATATTTCCATTTCTTCTCTCTGGTGTTGATGCAAAGTGCACCAAAAACAATATTTAAAATTTACCTTAATAAAGTGCAGTGTAATTCCACCACTCAAAATGTAATCCCTCCAGATTTTGGTAGAAAGTGGGGAAAGTAGTGTCTTAACTAAGTTTCCTCTGCTTACCCTGCTGTGTGAAGGATATAGTGTGAAGCTGATTTATTTAATTTTATTTATATATAAACTTGCACATTTAACTGGACTACACATTACACGATAAAATATTACCTTTTCCTTCAACATTGTTTGAAGTAATATTTGGTTATGGTTCTTTAGTTATTTATGGTGTTCCAAGCGTGCCAGTAGAGCACATATCACTTCGTAAATGTCATGTTGTATGTAGAAAACACGAAGGAGGTTGTACGGTAAAAAAGAAAATGTGACACAATAGGAGAATGCATGTTATAAAAAAAAATCCAGTAAAAATTGCCTTCACCTATAAAAAACAAAAAAAAATTAACATGTACATTATATATATATAACATAGAGGGTTAGTAATAAGAAATATAATACAAAGGTGTTAACTTACAATTTAATTTTGTTATATCTAATATATTTACATAAAAATTTCTTTAAGGGGCCGCCCCCTTTACTGAACTTTATGAGGAAGGACATCATATAAGGGACGAATCAGCTTAGGTCAAGTGAAAAATATGTGAGGAGGGGAACCGTCGTCTAGGCCACATTCACACAGTGAGTGGTCCCTGACCCTGATCTTAGCTAGGTGCACAGGTGTACATGCATGTCCAAGGCGCATGCGACAAATAGTTGAAATAATCCTCCGTTCAGTAAATTTTTAGGAAAAAAACCAAGGTCACCTGGGAATATTAAGTTGAATGGAAGCATAAAACTTACCTTTCTGAAGTAATATTTGTATTGCATTTTATATTATATTTTAAAAATAAACTTCTGAACCATTTCAGTAAGAGGTAGATCAAATATTGCAATATATATTGACACCACCCATATCACAAATTGTAGCTGCAATATTTAAGCCATTTCTGGAATCTAGAATCTGGAAATAAAAATACAAATAAAAATAAAACAACTATTATCACAAATCTTTACAAATAAGGCTTTAAGTTTAAGTTAATTTTTAACGATTACTTACCGGTGTAAATTGGTAGGACGAGGATTAGGGAACCTATAAAATGTAATTTTATTATTATCAGCTTCACACTGTATCCCCCAATTTAATTCTTATAAACAAGTAATAAAATGCAATAGAAATTCGAATATTAAATAACAGTTTGGGTCGCCGAAAGAAACAGTAGGTTAGCCATTTGCAAATTATAATGTTACCCCATATCAAAAGATAATCCTACTATTGCGCTTAAAATACCGGTTACATAAATTGTTTCTGATTTCAATTGAAAACTTTATAGAACTAAATTACATTGCAAATTTTTGTTTTCATTTTTTAATTATAATTTAAGATTAACTTCTATTCTTTTCGGAGTTACATTTTATCATGGTACCTTGCATACATGAAAAGTTATAAAGAAAGTTATTTATTAAATATTAAATAAATATACCACAAAAATATCATGTAAATCATTCAAGAAAATACTTATAAAAAAACTACTAATTAGTAGTTTTACTTTAATATGGCAGCACTAAGTATCATAATTAATTTTTCGGGACTTATTTACAATCCCCCGTAGGTATCCCACATGCCCCTTAGGAAGTCGACCGGGCCTGGTGCACCCTGACCATGTTGTTTGATAGAGTCCTACAATAATCAATGAAATATTCCTCTTCTTTAATGTGTATTGCAACACTACACTTGTGTGCGTATCGCGATTTTACTGATAACTTGGGACTCGCCTACACAAAGCATTCAACTGATCGAGCGATTAGTTGACTGCTTTGGACATATGACACTTATCTTTAATTTATTATCAATGTAACCATTCGAATTTCGAAGCTACATTTCTTCCAAGATTTTTCGGTTATGTTATACAGATGTCAAAACCATATTTTTTTCGGATAAAACTATTGGCATCTCATTGAATTCTGTATGAAATAACATAACTAGCAGTTCTTCAAAGAACAGATGCACAGATTATTATTTATGTATGATTCCCTGTTACGTTGACCAATGACATACAAATAGCCCGTTTATAGTTTGTGATGGCTCGGCAAACGCCCACAAACTCGATGCATTCACAAAAGTTTGACTGGAAGTTTTCGCAACCAGAACTTGATGTTACCAATTCACATTAAAAATAACCTAAGTCATCGGTATTTCCATTGAGGTGCTCGGAGTATCGTTACGATTTAGTAGCGTTAGTTGGTAACACAAGGTAATAATGACAGTATTATCTTAAATTTTAACGTTATTTTTAATGTTTTGATAAAAATAGCAGCAATAATAACCCTATATTTTGTTATTTTATGCGACGTTGCCGTTTTCTACGAGTCGGTCGATGTGCCGGGCGGCGGCTCCCTTCGCGCTATCGCGCGCTGTTGCGATTTTCCTGTCTACTAGAATATGTTTGTATGTTTATTTAAATTAGACAACCATTGACGCATACAATACTTGGTGCCATAGAAACGTATGTACATGTCACTTTGTACAATAGTGTATATTTGTCAAACATGGTAATGTGTGTTGTATTTATTTTATTCATTTATAGTATTTTGATGCAATATTCCCATAAAAACTGCATTCTGAAGTCTTTCTCTATATAAACTACGAGCGGACTCATATTTTTCTAATATATCTTCCATGAATAGACACCGATAAGTTCTGAATTTAAAACAATTTTGAAAAAGAAATTGAAAAATTGAAAAAATTGTAGATCCTTATGGGAAGTACAACCTTAAAGTTTTAATAATTTTCACATTACAAGTCCTAAGTGCGCAGCAAACATATATTATATATTAAAACACAAACGTAATTTAGTGTATTAAATAAATAATTTAGTATTATAAGCTGGCAAAGCCGCGAGTGGGTCGCTAATGTTGATATAAATGACGTAGCATTAAACATTAAAGCACTCTTATCTAAAATATTTTTTATCGTTTACCTATTTTTGTAACATTTGTCAAATTTAATTATTAAATTAATTTACTACTACGTCAACGGATTTAATGATTAAAAAACTGACCTTGATAAGTATTTCTTTATATTCTCATAGGAATAACATCACTTATTTTTTTACATTTTAAAGTGTTATTCCACACTTAGGAAATAAAAATACTTATTAAGAAAACGTATAAAAAAAATTACGTGATTTTCTAAGTCTCCCTACAGAGATGCTAACAACATAAGTTGTAACAAGAAAAACGTATAGTTTAGTTGGTCAGAGCGCTTGGGCGGTTTTCAAAGAGGCGTGGTTTCAAATCCCACTACGTTCATTTTTTTATACGTTTTCTTAATAAGTAATAACATCACTTTTTGTGCATTCTTGTTTAAAGAATAAATTTGAACAAAATACATTTATAATGAAATAACTATTGCAATCCTGTGAATATGTATTGCAGACGTGGATGTCGAAGTTATTTCAGCTTCTGCTTCTTCTTCAGTCTTGACGAGTTTATACCCTATTCATTTTGGCATGAGACAATGTATACAAAGAAATACTGTTTCTAAAACTTTTATGTATTTTTTTAATTTCTGTTTAATTTGGTCCAGGTTTACTCATATTTAAAAATATAAAAAAATCTATATAACAAAAATAAATTAATCAGAAAACAACATAACACTTAACAAAACAAGAAACTCAATAAATACAACCAAAGGAATCACAACAGTACTATCTGATGAACTTATTTAAATTAACGATGACAAAACAGAACATTTTAATGTGAAATGTCCGCAGTATCTGTGCTCTATCATTTTTATACTTGTTTATTTTTATATTTAAAGTTTGAGAACAAGATGGCTTTTGGGTGTTGGGCTGTTCTCCTAAAAATGTTATTTTTAACCAAAAAAAGTGTAATTTTTAAAACCAGCGTGTAAAGCCGTAATTTTGCTGTGAGATGTAAGCTTGGACATTATAATACACGTTTATTGAAGTGGCATCTATGAACAACCCCTATTAATTTTATAAATGGAATTTTTAAAAAATGTGTTAAATCGGACAATGACGATTAGTGTAGAATAATGATTAAGCAACTGGAGAAAAATCATTTTTCTCCAGCGCTGGTACCAATAATGATTCTTTACAACATAATTGAAATTAAATACTTACTTATTTAGCTTCAAGCTGTAATACTAGTGGGAAAGTCAGAGAGAACGGAACCCCAAACGCTACGATCTCTATATACCTCTTTCACCTCATCCTCTATCATCAACTTTTCATACATGCCATCTGGGGCGTCCTCATGCTTTTTACGTGATTTTTCTCCTTCATTATCTTTGATGCTGTATTTTCGAAGGTCTATGTTAATTACCGCTCACTTTTTCTTCATTAATCTTTTTTGCTTTTCCTTCATCATCAATCCATTTTCACGTTCTATTATTTTCTCACCGTAAAAAGTATGATTGACTTATTCCTAGCGGATCAGTATATTTAAGATTAAGTTGTGGACACACGAGTGCCTAGGATGCTATCTTAGGAACAGACCAATATGTAATCGTTGCTATAATAAGGAGTCTGTTTCATTTTGAGGTACGAGACGTCCAAACTTGGGAGTCGAATTATCGCATAAGAAGCTGGAAGTTTTAAGATCCATCGATCAAAGAGGAATAAGTACTTCCAAAATATGAGACATCTTTGAAACAGAAAACGGAAATTCTATAAGAAAAGCAGCGACAGAAATATGTGGTAAATGATAAGGAGGTATAGTAAAAAGCACGATAAATGTGTTGATAAAGTAAAAGACACTGTAGAGAAAAAAAGGCCGTTTGGATCATAAGGCCTCAGATAAATCTCTTTAAAAAAGAAAAAGGATATGCTACAAAGGCACCAAACGAAAGTACTGATAAAGATGAAGCGTGAAAGTTCTGAGAAAGAAAGAAATAAAATGTTAACGAGCAATTTTAGTAATTCCTAAGGTTGTTTATTAATTTACCACACATTTTACAGCAGTGAGCAGGTCGCAGGAGGTCCTAAACCAAGAATTTTTTTTTAGATATTTGGCAAAAGTATAAGATGTTTTGGGAGACTACCTCGGTACAATACTTTAATGGCTTCTCTTGTTGTAAAGTCTGTGACACAAATTGCCGTGCGAGGGAAAATTTCCTTCCCAAGGAAAGAAAGACCAGAGCCTATTCTTACATTTGAAAGAAATGAAGAAAAGACGCACAAGCTTATTGCTGCCGATAACATAATTAGCGGTGCCTTCACGCGCGCTTTCACTGTCTCACCAATGCATCTAGCATTGGTGAGACCGTGAAATAACAGAATAGTTGCACGTTTAGTAACACTGTGCAATGCTGACGAACGAAGCTGATGTACGGCAGCGAAACGTAGGTGTTGCAAAAGAAGAATGAAAGAAACGTAAGATATGTAACATTAAATCCCTCGTAACTAGTTATGTAAAATATCCTAAATTGTATAGGTTGTCGAAAATACACAATAAGACTAAACTGACTGTATCTTCAATAGTTAGCCAAATCGGTACGCCGAGGTATAAACTCAACATGCCATGGACTCTTACTATTTTGTTTGTGGGCTGAAAGATCTTAAGTTAGCTAACAAAGAAACCATACTCACATACTTCAATAGTGAATCTTACCCACGTTTATCTACCATTGGCAAATTTTTATTTCAAAGAGCCTACCAATTCTGCGACGCTGTACACCTAGGGGACGAGCTTTGATGGGTGAAGAATGCCTTTCATCAGAGCAAGATGCCTACTCCCCTCCAGCGTTATCAGAAGACCCTCAGTAGAAAGACAACCGGGGCTTCTATCATACGAAAAACAACTTTTGAAACAGACAGAATTGCAACATTTTAAGGGCATTTTGAGAGAAAAGCTTCCATTAAAACTATATTTAAGTCTAACAAGAAAGTAAATCCAATTCTTAAGACCAGTGAAACGTAATTTACCTCTGCAGTGTGTAGAGCTATAAAAACTAGATAGTAACTGAGATTTAAAATAAACTGTTCAAAAAAGGGGAAGCATCGATATTGGGGGAATGCTCGATGTCAAGAATGGACATGCATCGAAGTCAGCTGCGTCTGAGTAAAGAGCGGATAAACCTAACCATAATATCGGGTCTTATAACTCCCAAACCCTCGCTCGGGAGAAAAGATATATACAGAGGTCACGAAAAAACATGGCATTTGTAAATAGATAGAAGAAGTAAAGAAGAAGTAAAACATACAGAGAGTAGGGCTGTTGGCGCTCCGTTCTTTCTGACTACCCCACTAGGGATAAAGTGAGATGTAAAAAATAAAGAATAATGAAAAAAATAAATAAAAACAACTAAAGAATATTAATAGAAATCGTTAAATTTTAGATATATTTTATTAACTCTAAATATAAAATTTAAGTTGAAGTAGCTTATTTTTGTACTGTTCTATATGCTAAAAACAGTAATATTATTTATAACGTTTCCATTACACTGAAACTAAATGCCATGTAAGTGATATAGCAAGAAGATTCAGAAGAATAAAATCTTAGAAAAATTCACGAACAAAATTTAGGTATTACGTAAATTTTTAGTCATAGCTGGTTTAAACATTAAAAATTCTTCACACGACCCATCAGTGAGTACTAGTACTATTAGAAATATGTCTAAGATTCAGGACTACAGCCTTAAATCAGACCCATTCGTCTACTCTAAAAGCTAATAATCATTGTCTTCGCCTACTTTTCTTCCAGCGTCATTGCCATCTTTTACAATTGTACTAGCAATGACGTCGCAACCAATGATGTTTTTACATAAAACACGTTGGAATTTTATGAAAAACTCATTCATAGTACGTGAAATTTGCTGGTTACAGATTTGTTCAAAATGACAATATAAGTATATATTAACGATTGCCGAAACATTTTTAATCTAAAAGTAGTAAATAAAGATATCAATGACGATTCATGTGCTAAATTTAGGAGAATTCAACTTACGACTTATTTATAAATTGTTAAAGCATCCGTGGCGGCAGTTGCACCGTCGGAAATTAAAGCTCTGCATGCTAACATTATTATAAGCCAAAATAAACACTACGTTAGATAACGTATTTTCGTGGCAATATTTAAAACAAAAGCTCGCTCGATTAATGACGCTATTTTTATGAACTTTTTTTGCGATCGATTTTTGTGTAGCTACACCTAAATTATAAGCACGTTTTATTATTAAAAACTTTAAGTATGTACTTATTTCATTAAAAATAGCAAATAAAATTAATATAGTTTATTCACGAATATTTTTGAAAAGAAATAAGCTAAGAACGCACCAAATCTCCACGTAAAATATTCAATTTTTTGAAGGTTTTTTCTTAAAATATATTTTTGTATATACTAAATCATCAAACTTGTCTAGAGGCCTTGTTTATTATTTAGTTAAGTATTTAATACGATATTCATCTAATTAAAATTATTTACTATTAATGAGTAATCACAAGGAAATTAAAATTTGAGCGTTTTGGAGAACTGCCATGTTGTACATGTCAAATATTTAAACATTATTATTAAAAATAAGAAAATAATTTATGGTATTTATAATTAAAATGGGATGGGTATTAATAATTAAAATGGGATGAACAGAAACATTTTTAGATTTGAAATTAGATTTTTTCAATATTCGTGGCTTTAAATATGAAAACAATTTTTATTTTTGATAATCATATTCGATTCTTTTCACTTCAAATTTTATAAAATTTGAGAATATAAACATAAAAACCATTTCATTATCGACGAAATCGATAAATTTAAATCATAGTTATTATTAACTAATAAGTTCTATAGACATCGTTCAATAATATTATTTACATCCATTACGCTGTAATGCACACAGCGGGGTAGGCAGAGGGAACCTACTGTTACGACACTCATTCCCCATTTTCCGCCGAGTTCTGGAGGCATTGCGTGTTGAATGGCGGAACTTAATATACTACGAGTTTATTAAGCTTCATCAATCGTGACCATAAAATAATCCTCTTGATTTGTTTATCTTTTATCTCATGCCTTCGTGAACAGGATATATACATATTACATCTACTTATATTAATCTACCTAAACTAAATGTGTTGAAGACCGAGTACTTGGCCTGCGGGAGCCTGGACTCGAGCAATTTCCTTATATGTCCTGAACCAGCCGTTAAGTCGGAAAAGTTCAGGTACCTTGGATCCGTTATGTACGAGCTTGGAGAGATCGATGACGATGCCTATAGCCGGATAAGCGCTGCTTGGGCCAAATGGCGGGAGGTCACTGGTGTGGTCTGCGATCGCAGGATACCGCCCAAACTCAAGGGTCTGATATACAAGAGCATCATCCGACCGGTTCTTTTATACGGCAGCGAATGTTGGCCAGCACTATCTTGGCACACTCAGGAGCTTCACGTCACAGAAATTAAGACACTGAGGTGGATGTGCGGCGTAACGCGGTCTGACCGCATACGCAACACATTAATTCGAGGTAGTCTTGGAGTCCGTGACGTAGCGGATAAGCTCCGTTGCAAGTGCCTTGCTATGTCAGTCCCTGGAGTGAGACCTCTCGGACGCCCAAGGAAGCGCTGGTTGGATGTCGTGATGCAGGATATGAGAGTCCATAGTCTAACCATCGAGGACGCTAAAGACTGTGCAAAATAGAGTAGGTTGAGGCAGGTAGACTCTGGCTGGCGCCGGGATTAATGCCAGGAAGAAGAAGACGATCTATATTAATCTACAGGATGGAAGTGTCACCGCTCCTTTTACGTGAACTTCATATAGGGTAAAATATTTTAAACCAATACCTAAAGAAATTAATCAAGATACTTCAACAGTTTAGACGTAGGATTTTTTTTCATTTCACTATGTTTATCCATACCAGTATTTCGTGTGACGCAGTTACGCATAGATACCAATAACGTAACAATAATCATTTTATTATTTATTTTGTTTGAAAACATCACTTTTTCATATATATATGTCATTCCATTCCTTCAATAAATTATAGATGGAAGTCAAATGTTTGTAAAGGCTTGTAGCTTATGCCATTACAAGTGTATAAGCGATCTATAATATAAATAGAATGGTTAAATTCACACCTGGCCATCGATAATTTATTTAACTACGGTCTACGTCTCTACGGCAGACGACTGTCGTCAGTTTGAATTTGCGTCACAAACGTCATATTCAATTCTTATAACTATTTACATTAAAAACTCTCGTAAATAAACGGCAATTTTAAATTGTTTTAAGCAACATGATAAATTGACTTTAATAGGGACAAACACCAGATACAGATTATAACAATTGTGCTAATATCTGATTTATACAAACGTGGATCTTGGTCAGTTTATTAGATGATGAATTTAAAATATGATTACCTACTTGACAAAAATTGTAAACTTGGTGGCGTTAATCTTTCAGAATATTGTTATTTTTACTTCTTCTATTGGGCGAGTAATCGTTTTAACTGTGTCAATTATCATATCATTTGTATACAGTAGCATAAAATATGTTGTATTATTTCTTCAAATTATCTATGAAGACAATATAAGCATATTTACAGAAGACTTACCCGGCTTAATAAATAATATTTCTGATGCATTTATTAATTATTGTTATTGTTTATGTAATATGACCTCAGCAATGGGTAATGAAGTGAATAACAAGGCATATTATATTTTTAGTAATGTTAAGCTTTCAATAAATAGTGTGCTTTTGATAATTTATGAAGTTTTATGCAGTTTTAAAAATGCTATTGTATTTTTGGGTGATACATTGTGGCTTGTGCTTACCTTTGTGCCTTTACACCTCCCAGACTTAATAAGTGCATTATTCCAATATATAAAAGATGTTATTGTAACCAGCACAGTAAATACCTACATGGCATTGTTGAGGGTCACAAATTTTTTAACAGATGTCCCACTGGAATCTTTCATGGGAATATTGCTGACAATGGTAATTGCTCGTTCATGTATACATTTCAGAGAAATAATACTATTTCAGATTACAAATGTATACTGGATCTCAGTTACAAAAATAACATACTTATATTATGTTATATATCATTATTTGACAAACTCTGAAGTGAGAATGATAACTCGAATAGCTGGAGGACAACCTGTAGTTTCTAGAGATCTCGATTTACAATTAGAAAATGAAAATGAAGATGATCCTGCAAATGCCGCTGATGCTTTATGTGTAATTTGTCAGGAAAGACAAAAATGTGTATTAACATTACCCTGTCGCCATGTTTGTCTGTGTACTGAATGTTGTATGCGTCTCTACGGTTATCAACGGACCTGTCCTATTTGTCGGACTTTCATATATCATTCTGTTACTGTATATTTATGATATATGTTAAAATATTTTTGCACAACCATTCCTAATGCAAGTTATTTTGAGGCAAGTGTTATCGATTTTAGTATAGAATGATTAATATAAAAGTATAGGTATGATTAATATAAAAAAATCTCAGAATTTGATAATAAATGTATTTGTTACATTTCCTTATTTTTTTTTATTTTATGTAAATTGAGGACAATTTTATGTAATATATAATTTCACATTTGTTTTACAGAATTTAAAGCTCTTAGTCTAGTCTATTCTTAGTCTTGAAAACATCTATTAATGTATTTAAATATCATGTTATTATTCTAGTCTCCTAAAATCACTCATTGCATAATTTTCAAGAACATTGTTATGTCTGAGAAAGTCATGTTGTCTTAAATTTATGTTTAAATCCTTAAAAGTAATATTAACATCTTTAAAAGCATTCAAGGTAAAGACTGCTGTTATTAACACAAGGAATCCACATGTACAACCTAAAATATCCTGAGTTTTCATATGCTCCCATTCCTTAAACAGTATACCTGATGAAATTATAACTAATACTGTAAACATTACATAGTATACAGGTGTTACAACACTTGTATTAAATATGTCTAGTGCTTTATTTAAATAATTCATTTGTACCATTATGCAAATTATTGATATGATTAAAATTAACCAGAAATGATAATTCCCAAAATTGTTCACCCCTAGATTAATGCTTTCCTTAATTGCAAGGGCAACACCTTTACAAAAAACTACAGTTAAACTACCTATGGCAGAACAAATTAATAAATATACAACTATATTGGTATTACCAAACTTTGGAACAAAAATTATTTTAAGTATTAAACTCATAACTAAAATTGTTAATATGTACGATAAAAAAATGTAATTTGTTAATTTATCACACAAATCTGAGAATTGGTTTACTTCTTCTTCCTTTGGTGAATGTATAACAAAGTCAACTGATCCAACAATGCAAAGAAAACAACCAATCTGAAACATTTTATAAACAAATTAAATATTTTCTTTAGCATTTTTTACATGGTATCCAGCATATAGCAGGGACTAACAGTCACAATATAGAGTTAATACAATTCATTACCCACTTTCTGCCCAGTTTTCACGAAATTGCATGTTTGGAGAACTACACTGCAATTTATATTACCTGAGCAAAGAAATGAAAATAATTCATTCCCCTGAATAGGAATCAAACCCAGTACAGCAATATAATATATATCTGTAAGTTAGATGCTGTGGCACTGTGCCACAATGCCCTCTATATTAAACACTAAAAATAAAGTAAAAAGTTTCAAAATATATACATATTAGACAGTTGCCTCATATTACAAAAAACATAAAGACTCATATTACATTATTTTAGAACGAAAACTTACAGGTTTTTGAATAAATAATAAATATTTAAATTATATTCCTGACCTTTCCAATAAAATTGAGGTTTTCTTTAAGAAATTTTGAAGAAAGTATTGCAGTAACCAAAATACTTAAAGCACCTAATGGTGTCACTAAAGCTGCTGGTGCAAATGCATATGCTAAGAGATTAGCTGCTTCACCTATACCCACTGTTGACAAAAAAAATCTTGTAAAACTTATATTAATTAAAATTTATGTGATTGTGTGTATATTAAAAAAATTACTTGTTATTAACCCTAACCACCACAGCCAATGCTTTAAATAAGCATAACCACCTGCCGAAGCTCGTATGTTACCTAAGGCAGTAATTTTTTTTAGAGCCAATTTTTTTATAATAAAACTCGACCCAATAAATAAACTTGACGAAATGGCAAGGCACAGTCCGGTTAAAAAAGAGCTATGATCAACATTTTGAACAGCCATCATTCCATTACAATTATTTAAATATATAAATATTTAAATATATATAGATATTATGATCATGACTAATTTTCTATTCAACATGAAAGCTTTTTAACAAGATAACTATAAAAAATACCAATATATTTACATAAATGGTATTGATTATGGCGTTAAATAACGAGTAGAGTCAAGAGACATCTGACGTTGATACTTGACAATGGCATAACAAATATATCATAGAATAAGGATGTTCGATACACATCAATGCATCGAACTTACTCGATACGATCCATCCAAACAATCAATTAAAATAAATAATATTGTTCTGTAGAATTAAAACTTTGTATATTTATATTTCTTAGTAAAATCTGTAATAATAAATATTTGTTTTCATCGTTTACTTCGAACTAATATCCAAGCTTCGATCCAACTATACATTACAATCTAGATGAAGGGTTACAGTCTAAAAAACGACTCGAGAAATATAGCACAAAAAGAGTTGTTTTCTTATTTGATTTTATTATGATCTCACCTTATCCAATGTGTTAAAATGCCTCAGTTTGCTTTATAACATGTGTATTAAACAATTAAATACAAATATTTCATCGTTTGACCAATATTTGTGACTAAGAATATTGGTTGGTCTGGACTTAAACATGCATGGGCTGGTTATTTTAATTTTAACAATTATCTTGTTTAAATTTTTTTATACTTGTAGTTTTGATAATTGAGTTTTTTGTTTTATAGCATTGTTGACTGAAGTACTGATTCATTTCTCTATGCACAATGGTTTTCCATTGTCGCACAAGAAATTAATAATTAGATTATTAAAACTTAATGTATATAGCAGTGGTAAAGAAAACCTAGGAGCGTTCTTTTCCGCTAAACTCTTGAGGTATTGCGTGTTGAGTGCCAGAAATTATGTAGTTAATGCCGTGCTATTATCGTTAGTCTTTTCGCTTATTACCAAAGCGAGGAAGTAAAATATTACATCTTTCATTTCCCCGAGTAGAAATCGAGTCCACAACCGCACAAGCGTGCAACTGTACACGCGACGACGCGACTACGTTACGGTAACCTCCTAGCATCGGGATCTTTATTTTTAGTAAATTTACTAAGCTTGTCAACATATTGTCAACAAAGCGAATCCATGACTTCTATGTTAACGTGGATTAATTTTTACAATTATACTGACGTAGTAGTATCATTTTTCATTTTTTGATTACGATGAGAAATAAAAGTCATTGTTAGGTTTTGACTATTCTGTACAAGCTAAATTTTTATTTTTTTTATTTTTAATATTAGTATAAATAATATTTATATTTATTAAATATATATAATTTATGAAAATAAAATTAAATTCAATTAAATAACAAAATAAAATAATGCTAAATAAAACAAAAACACACATTAACTAATATAAAGGCAGTATGAAAATATAACCATTTCATTGAGATGGTAGTCTAATGTCTTAACACTAACGTGTGAGACTCATTTGGTGGTCACTTTTCCCTCTTAATATAAAACTATATTTTTTTAATATCTAGTGATAAAAATATGCTTTTTTCTGAACGTCTCAA
The DNA here is from genome assembly GCA_021202915.1 of Heliconius himera. Taxonomy (NCBI): domain Eukaryota; kingdom Metazoa; phylum Arthropoda; class Insecta; order Lepidoptera; family Nymphalidae; genus Heliconius; species Heliconius himera. The sequence continues at coordinate 22,799 of JAJHJA010001285.1, forward strand.
TTACTAGTGCCAGATTAATAATTTCCTTTTTTATTAAAATAAATCCCAAACCAGCTTGACATTTGACCTCATGGCGCCCTGCGTCATTTATACAGGCTGGAAGCGGCTCATCATCATCATCATCAAAGGCACTACAGCCGCGGGTGGGCCTTGGCCTGGTCCAGAATATCCCTCCATTCTGCTCTATTCCTGGCTTTCTTCTTCCAATTTTTTATGTCCAGAGTTCTCAGATCTTGCTCAACTCCATCCAACCATCTGAGTTTTAGTCTGCCTCGACTTCTCCGTCCATCTGGTGTACCATACAACAAGGATTTAGGTGTCCTAGACTCACTCATTCTCTCCACATGTGCAGCCCATCGTAGGCGTCAAACTTTGATATTATTTATTATGCCTGGTTCGTTATACATGTGGTAGAGTTCGTGGTTGTACCGAGTTCGCCATTGCTCATTTTCCAACACTGCCCCGAATATGCGTCTTAAGATTTTGCGCTCAAAAATAAGTAGTGTGTTTGCGTCCTTTTTGCTCAGCACCCAACTTTCTGATCCATATGTTAATATCGGTCTTAGCAATGTCTTGTAGAGAAGTATTTTTATGCTTCTTGAAAGTATTTTGGATCGGAAGTATCTTAGCAGTCCGAAATAGCATTTGTTAGGCTGGAAGCGGCTGCTCTCCTTTTACAGGAGCAGCATATATGGTAAAATATTCTAACCCCATACCTAACGAAAATGATCAACTTTAGACGCAGGATATTTTTTCATTTCCCGATGCGTGCGACGAGTACAGTATGGTTAACATACTGTACTCGTGTGACGCAGTTACGAATAGATAACAATAACGTAAACACCTACAGATCTGCCGCTTATCATTCTCAAAAAATATACTAGAATGAGAAAAGGATATCTCTCGTTCTATCTTACGCAATTCAACTTCGCCGCCATTGCCTACGACTTGATTTCGGGAATGAGGCCTGTGCGGCATTATCGCTTTGATAGGTATGTGTCTGTGTGCGTTATTCTTGACAAATGGTGTTTTATTTTATAACGATAATTTTACAATTTACTTTGTTTGAAAAAATCATTTTTGATTTTTGAAAAAATCTCTTTTGTTTTAATTGTATTAGGTTTTTATAGAGTAGTTAAAACTGTGGTTTCATTTAAAGTGATGATGACAAACACACTCTGACATAAAACGGAAACAATCTAACATCGCCATGTAATGAAATTTGCTCAAACTGTTACTGTTTAGACCAAATGTTTGCCGACCTTCTTAAACTATGATTAATCGACAAAGTTTTTTTTTTTTTTCTCATTACAAATAAATGTCGGTGCCACGGTCTGTAACACGTGGTTAGTTGTTTTAGTTAGAATTATCGTTATAAAATTAGCAATTTTATTGTTTTTGTTAGAATTATCTACATTCCCTAATGGAATTTATGTATTATTTGTTTATTGTGAAAAAGTATTATCAATTACTTATTAATATTCGTTAAAATTCACTTAACATATGAGTAACTGCTAATCGTCGTTCTATGTCATACAGGTATTACATGAGTTCCCAATTACTAAGTGAATAGAAGGAATCCCAGTGTTATATCTGTATGACGGACGTTTTTCGCAAGCAGCTTCTTTGTTTAATTATTTTTGGGTAATTTTACTAGGGATACTTACGTATATAAGAAATAACTGAAACATTAGAAGAGATATAGAGAAATTTGACTGATAAAGATGAGCCTTTAAATGGGACGCCAAAAAGAAACGGAAAGTAGTTGATTTTTAATTATCTTTGGGTTCGTTCATCACTCGCAGGACGATAGAGCATCTCAGGCAGGTCGGATATTGAGATGGAGATCTAAAATCCGTGAAATGCGATCTAAAGGATTTGTTAGAACTTGAGGTGGATGAAATAATATAGCGTTAGTACCAGTAGACAATAATTCATGCGGCCGTTTATGAAAATCCAAAATTTCAGTCAAGATATAATTTAATTAACCAAAGATTGGGCCGATGAGGACTATTTTAAATTATACGTAAATTATGATATTTTGAGACAAATATGTGACGCAATTTACGCAAAATGACGCGTTAAAAAAAATAGTATATTTTTTTTAACAAATAGAAATGATTTAAAATGGAAAGAGGTAAGAGTTTCTTACTGTTTATTATGGGATGCATAGTTGTCTAAAATTAAATCAGATTCATATTCCCTATATCCCGCACACAGCAGGCTAGGCAGAAGGAACCTAGTGTCAAGACACTCTGTTCCCCACTGTCTGCCGAATTCTGGAGATTATAAGTTTAAGTAAATATTTCATCTCCTCGAGTGGGGATCGAACTCACAACCAGTCGGTTTTACAGTCACACCTCGTGCCGCTGCGCCATGACTGGCCTCAACAACTGGTTAATACAGTTATAGTTACATATTTTACTAAAACCTTACTAATTTTAGGATACTTCACCTACATATAAAATGGCGTTGGCATCGAGAAATGATGTCTTATATAAATGACATAAAGAAAAACTAAATTTTCCAATCAAATTGTTTTTCAGTTAGTTTGTTATGCGTATTTAATTAATTTTGATAGAAAATATTAAATAATAAATAAATTGTAAGACAATTTTTTCTCACAGGCCTCAGAAGGTTAAATTACATGATTATTTTATCATAAATATTTTGTAACTATGTGTAAGTTTATAGTTTTTTTAATATATTTGTATACCGTACAGTACAGAAAAATCCAAACTTTTGACTCGTCGTCCGCACTGTTCGAAATTTATTAACATATTCAAAACTAAATGACATTATTCCACTTTTTTTTTCCTTAAGATTTCGACATTTATGTTTCATACTTATTTAGAAAACGATATTTCTTAGTAATTATCTTTGGGTAGCGGAAATTTGTAAAAATCTCCCTACAGAGATGCTAACAACATAAATAAGTTGTAATAAGCGTATAAAAATTTCAACGTAGCTCGATAAGAACGTATGGCTTAGTGGTCAGACCGCCTGGTCGGTTTCCAGGAGGCGCGGCTTCAATTCCCGCTACGTACAAATTTTGATACGTTTTTTAAATAAGTATTTTTCTTTTCTTAGTGTGGAATAAAACTTTAAAAATGTTTAAAAATATTTAAGTTTCAGTTTAATCATGATCAGTGTATCAATATAAAATATCGATATGTCACTATGTATCGATTCACAAAAATATCGATTGTCAGTCATAAGCAGGTCACAACACGTTTTTCCCGCCAATAATTGTAGAGAATAGAAGCATTAACATAGTCGTTTTTACTTTTAATTGTCTAAGTTAAAACTTGAGAGGAATTTAACTTGTTTTTTATTTTGTGATAAGAATAAGGAGAATAATTAAAGTGTTAAAGTAAATGTTTAATAATTTTGTATAAATTAATATCATTGGTACCTTGTTCTTAAAAAATATATACGCGTTTATCGGAGACGTAAACTTTATAATCACATTTGTATATTTCCTTAACGAAACTAGAAATGAATTTTGTTCATGACTTCATACTGCTAATAGTCTGATATCTGCATTGAACTATTACCTATACCCACTTAGAAATTATGATAACGATGATTATCCAGAACATTCAATTGGTACGCTAAAGTTAATGCTTTTTAACTGTTGTAGTTTTAATAGTTTAATTGTAAAATAAACAGGTAAATTTTGTTACATTTTGATATTTATTACAAATTTCAATTGAATGCTTGTACCAATTATATTATGTTCATAATTGTCATAATTACAAAAAAAGTTTGGTAAAATAAGTTGTATGAAAGTGAACGTTATCTTTATCTCAGCGCTTACAAATATTTTAAAAGCAAATTTTGTTGGTGTCTATATTTCGTTAAACAATTTGATAAACCAATACTAAAGTATTAATCCTGTTATAATAATCCAAGGACATAAACATTTAATCAATTATGTTGAATAAACATAAAGGCAAACTCTTTGTTGTCAAGAGGGGTGAGTATCCACAAAATATAATATAAATTTTATAATTGTCCCTTAAATAAGTTTGATTGATTATTCATGCTATTATGTTTTGCAGATGAGAGAATGGAGGAAGTTCATATAGACAAAATAACTTCTAGAATAAAAAAATTATGCTATGGATTAAATAACGACTTTGTTGATCCTGTAAGTATAAAATTTGATCAATGTATACTAATTCTTGCTCAATAAATTAAATCAGCTTCATGCTGTATCCAGCATACAGCAGGGCAGAGAGAACCTAGTGTTAACACACTCCATTCCCCACTTTGCACAGAGTTTTGGAGGCATTGTGTGTTGCATGGCAGAATGCAACACGGTGTTTTACCTCAACACCAAAGAAAAGAAATGAAAATATAAATGTAAATAAACATTTCATTTCTGCAAGTGGGGCTTGAACCCACAACCAGTCGATTTTACAGTAACACTTTGTGCCCCTGCGCACGCAAGCTGGTGCAATCTTATTCAATAATATTTTAAAAATAGTATGAACATTTTAATATGTGCCTCTTGGAAACCATCCAGGCATGACCTATGAACACTAAGCCATACATTCTTATCAAACTATGTAGAAATTCTTGTAATAATGCTTGTATTTGATTGCTTGTAACTATGCAAGTTGTTCATAGTAAGAGTATCTCTCTAAGTATATAAGTGAAGGAATCCTTAGTGTAGAATAACATTTAAGATTTAAGAGACATAATTTGGCATAATGTTTATATTTTTAATAGGTAAGCATAACATTAAAAGTAATAAGTGGTATATATTCTGGTGTAACAACTGCTGAGCTTGATAATCTAGCTGCTGAAATTGCAGCTACTAAGACCACAGATCATCCTGATTATGCCATTTTGGCTGCCAGAATAGCAATATCCAATTTACATAAAGACACCAAGAAGAGTTTTTCAGGTATAATGTAGTTAACTACCAATTTTTTATATTTATACATGTTTTTATTTACTCACTCTGTATCTGTAAGAGATTCTGATATAATCATATTTGGATTATTTTTATTTCCCTCCTCTTGTAAGATTGAGCATTGGAATGGAATATTCTAAAACTAGGTAGACTTCCTAACCTAACCTATCCTGACATATTGCCAGATATTTTTGAAACTAAAAACATATACATTTTTTGTTTAATTGATCTACTTTAATTATTATTATTTAGTTTCACACTTCACACATAGCAGGGTCATCAGAGGCAATCCTGGAACATAGTGTCAAGACACTCCATTCCTATTAAGACTCTTGTGCCCCCTTCCTTCTGCCGAATTCTGGAGGCATTGTGTGTCGAGTGATAGAACTCAGTGCTGCACTTTGACTCATTACCAGATTGAGGAAATAGAAATATGAAATATTTCATTTCCTTGAGTGAGAATCAAAGTTGTATACTTGTGCACGGCTGGCCGCATTTTGATAATTTTTTTTGATAAATATATTTTAATTTATGTATTTCCTTTCAGCTGTTATAACAGATTTGTATAATATCATAAATCCACATACAAAGAAGAGGACACCAATGATATCAGAATACCATCACAACATTATCATGAAAAACAAGGACAAATTAGACTCTGCCATTGTTTATGATAGAGATTTTAAATACAACTATTTTGGTTTCAAAACTTTGGAAAGATCATATTTGTTAAAGATAAACAATAAGGTATTTTTATATTGTGCAATCTTTAAAACCCACATTACAACATTATCTTTGACTTTATAGATTAATTAATTTCACTTGACAAAGAAATTGGATTTTTGTATAAATATGGACAATTTAACTGGTTATAAGACAGTCACAACTCAAAGGTTCATTATCTCACTCATAATAAGACAAAGCCTATTGATGAGTTATGTTACTAAAGATCCAGTGTCTTGAAAATGGGTGTAAAGAGTGAAATTGAATGTCTTATCACTAGGTTCCGAAAATGTTTTTTTACGAACTGAACCGAACTTAAGAAACTAATTATACAGAACAAATTATTTATCAGCAATATTTCAAATGATATTATAACTGTATTATTTTAGGTGGCTGAAAGACCTCAACACATGCTTATGAGAGTCTCCATAGGCATTCACGGTGAAGACATTGATAGTGCAATCAATACTTACAATATGATGTCTGAGAAATATTTTACACATGCAAGCCCTACACTGTTCTCAGCAGCAACACCACGGCCACAGCTTTCCTCCTGCTTCCTTATAGCTATGAAAGATGATAGCATTGAAGGTATTTTTGATACTTTAAAGCAATGTGCATTAATTTCTAAATCTGCTGGTGGCATAGGTTTACATACACATTGCATCAGAGCCCAGGGTTCTTATATAGCTGGCACTAATGGGGTCTCGAATGGTCTAGTGCCAATGTTGAGGGTGTATAACAATACTGCCAGATATGTAGATCAAGGTGGGAACAAACGTCCCGGTGCATTTGCAATTTATTTAGAGCCTTGGCATGCAGACATATTTGAGTTCTTGGACTTAAAGAAGAACACAGGTAAAGAAGAAATGAGAGCTAGAGAACTGTTTTATGCTTTATGGATACCAGATCTGTTTATGAAAAGAGTAGAAAAGGATGAAGTTTGGAGTCTCATGTGTCCTCATGATTGTCCTGGCCTCGCTGACTGTTATGGAGAGGAATTCGAAGAACTATATGCCAAATATGAAGAAGAAAAACGGTTCATAAAACAAGTCAGAGCTCAAGAGTTATGGAAGTCAATTATAGAAGCCCAAGTGGAGACTGGTACACCATACATGTTATATAAGGATGCTTGTAACAGGAAGAGTAATCAAAAAAATCTTGGCACAATTAAATGTAGCAATCTTTGCACTGAGGTTGTGCAATACACTTCAGAAGACGAAGTGGCAGTTTGCAACCTTGCTTCTATAGCGCTTAACATGTTTGTTGAAAATAAGAGATTTAATTTTAAAAAATTAAAAGAAATCACAAAGATTGTAACTCAAAATTTAAACAAAGTCATTGATGTTAACTTTTATCCTGTGCCTGAAGCAAAAACTTCAAATATGAGACACAGACCTATTGGTATTGGTGTTCAGGGCATGGCAGATGCGTTTGTGTTGATGAGAATACCTTATGAAAGTGAGAAAGCAATACTTCTCAATCAGCAAATATTTGAAACAATTTATTATGGTGCATTAGAAGCTAGTTGTGAATTAGCAGAAAAAGAAGGTGCATATAGCACTTACGAAGGGAGTCCAGCAAGCCAAGGTATCCTACAGTATGATATGTGGAACAAAACTCCTACAGACCTTTGGGACTGGGCTGCCCTCAAAGAAAAGATAGGAAAACATGGTTTGCGCAATTCTCTATTGATAGCTCCTATGCCGACTGCCTCTACTGCACAAATTCTTGGCAACACTGAATCTTTTGAACCCTTTACATCCAACATTTACCAAAGAAGAGTCTTATCTGGAGAATTTCCTGTAGTGAACCATCATCTTCTGACTGATTTGACTCGGGCTGATTTGTGGGATGAAGATATGAAAAACCTTATAATCTACAACAATGGATCTATACAAGAAATTGAAAAAATTCCTAAAGAAATAAGAGATTTGTACAAAACCGTATGGGAGATTTCACTGAAAACATCCATACAGATGGCGGCTGATAGAGGAGCGTTTATAGACCAAAGTCAATCTTTTAACATACACGTTGCTAAACCTAACTATGGGAAACTAACGTCGATTCATTTCCACGCTTGGAAAATGGGTTTAAAAACAGGAATGTACTACTTACGCACAAAACCAGCAGCAAACGCTATTCAATTTACTGTAGACAAAGGTAAAATTACGAACGGACAAGCGGAGAAGGATGACGCAAACATGTCCATGATTGCTTGTTCTTTGGCAAACAAAGATGAATGCTTAAGTTGTGGTTCTTAGCCTTTGCCAATATAATTTTTGATCTGTATTTTTAATTATGTTAGCCAATAAAATTCAATTAAATAAATCATTTTGTAATTAGATGTTTGTTATTTATGTACTTCACCAAAGATATGCTGTACTCCATATATAGTGTTTTTATGTTCACCATTTTAAATAAAAGCACAGTGTGGCAGTTTTTACTACTCTAAAAAAGTTGAGACCGGTCGTAGCGCAGCGGCACGAGGTGTGACTGCAAAACCGACTGGTTGTGGGTTCGATCCCCACTCGAGGAGATGAAATATTTACTTAAATTTATATTTCCATTTCTTCGCTCTGGTGTCGAAGTTAAGCGCTGCATTGAGTTCTGCCACTCAACACGCAATGCCTCCAGAATGAGGCAGAAAGTGGGGAACGGAGTGTCTTAACACTAGGTTCCCCCTGCCTACCCTTATGTGCGCGGGATACAGCGTGAAGCTAATTTAATTTTTTAATTTTTTTTTTTAAAAGTTAGAGTTTTACATTATTACAAATAAAACAAAAGAGATTTTGTCAACAATTGAGAAAGTGATTTTTTCAAACAAAATAAATAATAAAATTATAAAAAAATATTTACAAGTGGCAGATTGGAAACGATTAGTAGTATTTTAGTAGTAGTAGTAGGTGTTTACGTTATTCATATATATAATTTGTAACTGAGTCACAAGTAATACATAAAGTGACCAGGGACATGCCACCGGGACAAATGCCCCTTTTTTTTCGGATGACACGTAAATTTGATCGATCGAAACACGTTTTTTTCGTAATTATCGCAGTACGTTAGTTTTCAAAAATGGAAGTATTCAATTATTTATTAAAGGTGTCTATTATACATAAAAAAACGAAAGCACCGCCAGAAAAATTATAAGGCTCATCACGCAATGCCTCCAGAATTCGGCAGGAAGTGGGGAACGGAGTGTCTTAACACTAGGTTCCCTCTGCCTACGCTGCTATGTGAAGCTGATTTTTTTTAATGTAATGTTTTCCCCGCACAATGGAAGTACGCTTATGTCATCCCTTTACCAAAAACCTCTAATCCCTCTAGCGCACTGGTTCCCAACCAGTGGTCCTCATAAGCCTAAATATGGTCCGCGAATGATTTTAATTTTATGACTGGGGATAGTGAGGCGAAGTTTCTGTTTGATTATCGCAATAAATTTTTATTATACCTACATGCGTAGTAGTCTCTGCTGTCAAGAATGATATAAAAGTGGTCCTTGATCAAGAAAAGCTTGGGAATCCCTGCTCTAGCATCACCGATTATAGTCCTATATCTATCCTTCCAATTATATCCAAAGTCCTTAGTAAATAATCAACTGTGTTCTTTCCTCTCCTCTAACAATTTACTGTGTCCGTATCAATCCGGTTTCCGATATTATCAAAGCACAGTTAGTGCGTTGCTGAATATCAGGGGGGACATTCGGTGTGCTATGGATAACACCAAGCTCACTGCAATGGTACTGCTAGATTTTAGCAACGCATTTAACTGTGTTGATTTTGATATACTTCTGGGCTCTCTTCGTGCAGTCATCATCTCTTCTGCAGCCTTAAGCTGTTTTCGCTCCTACGTTTTAGGTCGCCAGCAATGTGTAAAATCTAATGATGTCACATCGACATGGTTAGATATCACTTCTGACGTTCCTCAAGACGGTGTTCTTTCTCCACGTCTATTTTCTGTTTTTATAAATAATATATCTAGAGTAATTTCTTCTCCCTACCATCTGCATGCGGATGATTTGCAATTATACCGATTTGCCTAGGACTATCGCGGTTTTAAATAATGATCTCACTGCTATTTTGATTTGAGCGGAATCTATCGGACTGTTAGTAAATGCTTCTAATGAAAGTAACAATCTATTTTCATTAGAAGCAGCAAACTTAGACATTAAATAAATTGGAATTCAACGACGAAGATTATTAGTATTCAGGAGTAGAAATCGAATATTGAAATTTGAAACAGAGTAAAAATTTGGGCCTAATTTTTGACAGTAACATGTCCTGGGCACATTAATGATATCAGCAAACGCATGCATTTCTCTTTCCGTTCTCTTAATCGTTTTCAATACTATCTACCTCATAAAAGCAAAATTATGTTTGCACAATATCATCTCTTACCTATTCTCGACTACGTCGATATGTGTTATTTGGATGTGACCGAGGAGCTTCTTAAGAATTTAGAGCGATACCAAACTCACTATACGGTTTGTGTCAATATCATCACGTCTCTCAATTTCGAACTCGGAACACGGGCTCGCTGGAAGAGATCTCTTCTCGAGATAAGTCCATCGTTGTAGATGAAATTTCTAAATGTATGTTTTATTATGTATGAATTTGGTGCAATAAAGAATCTACGTACTTTTGACTTTTATGGGTGTTTAAAGAAAAAACGAGATTTATCACTTTTGCTATACATATATTATTATTATCTGGCACCAATTGTTCCAATTTTAATATAAATAAAAAATTACAACTCATATCACAATATATTTTAAATTAATACTAACAATAAAATTTAAGAGATAAATATTAAATTAAATGTTATCATTATTAATTTTTCTTGAAGCTTCTAAGTATGGGATGTATTATATCAACTGCTTCATAAATGTCCTGTTTGGTTTTACCACCTGAAATAATACAGAGGATCTTGGAATATTTTTTTCTTAGCGTAGAATAACACTTAAACAATTTTTTTTAATATAAAAATCTTCATAATTTTTTTACGAAAATTGAATATTATTAGATATCATATTTTTAATTTAAGTATTTTATTAGTATATATAGATGTGCAATCTATATTTTTGTATGTTTTTAAAATAAAAACCTTAGTGTTTAAAAAAGCTAGTTTAGTAATAATGAAATAAAAATTCATAATTTACCAGTAATTACTAGTTTTCCATTAACAAATATCAGGAGAACAACTCTAGGTCGTATCATCCTGTATACTAAGCCTGGAAACAGTTCTGGTTCATAGGATGCAAATTGACCATGTGCTTGTTGAAGAGCTTCCAGTCTTACTGGAAACCTTAAATCTGCTGTTGCAATAAAATTTTGTATTTTAAAATTTAAGAATTTAGCCTGGAACAAATATATAAAAATATTTAGGTAATACATAAAAGTAAAATAAGCAAAATATTATTATTTATATTTTTGTAAAACAAAATTTAAAATATTATAACTATGACAAATAAAAAAAAGCAGTTACCATTTTTTTAAGCATCCAATACATTTGAAATTTTTATAAATATGTAATTATGATAGCATATTAACATGTTTAAGAAACAAACTCTCCATATGCCAACATGCCGTGGAAAGGAGGATGACAGGAGTTAAAAGATAAGACAAAGTAAGGAATAGCAACATCAGATACAAGATCAAAGTTCAGGATTTAACTTTGAAAATAAGAAGACAAAAGTGGGAATGGGCAGACCACATCATCAGACGAAAGGATAAATGGAGTAAGATAATCACACAATGGTACCCAAGAGAAGGAAAAACGAAAAGTAGAGCCCAGAAAAAGTGGGATAACAACTTTAGACAAGCTGTGGATATAACATGGGGTTGCCACCAGGCAAATGAAGACACTAAAACAATAAAGAAATTGTCTGAATGTTGGTTTTAAAAAAAATTATGAACCTATATCCAAAAATATTCCTCTATAATATTTATATGAATAGAATTCATTTAATTTGTTATGTAAGTTTTAATTAACAGCAACTTCCAGCCAATTGGAACACAGGGAACAGTTTCTTTGAGTGTTATTATTATATGCATTACTATTTATACATCTAATTTGTCTAATTACCGGGAAACCCAATTTTTGTATGATTCTTGCAAATTTTCTAGCAGCAATATAAGAATCGTGTTCATTTCTTGCACCTGTACAAACAATTTTTCCTGACCTGGAATTATTCAATAAAGCATTGTGTTATAAAAACATAATTATAATTATTAGAAAACCAACAACCAAAAAACTATTATTACCTAAAAACTAATGCTGTTGCCCGTGGCTCTAATATTTTCATGACCACTCCATGGAATCTTGCAGGATTGTATTCAGAATATCTTGTTCGGCAATAAATGTCTAATAATTTTAATTCACAACCTAAGCTCACTGTAGAAACACAGTTTCTGAAATTATTATAATTTTTTTGTTTATATATAGATGTGTCAATTATATACTGTTAGTGCACTAACCTAACCTAACTGGAAGAATATGTACAGTAGATAGTAAAAAAACATTTTAAAAATAATGTACACATTAATAATGCAATATTTTAATAAAACAAGAGATTGTTCTGTTTTATCCACCCAGCTTAATTACAAGCTAATTTATTGTTGCACCACAGGATGGGATAGAGTGATACTTCAAGTATTCATTTCCACAAAATAAATTATAACAAACATAGTATCAAAACACTTGATCCTCCACTTTATCTTACAGATGCAATAAATGAAATAATTATTTTTAATCTGAGGATAGCTTGAACCCACAAGAATTCCCTTAATTATCAGAAGTTGTCTCACTGTGCCACAGTATATAATAAAGTTTAATAAACTTACTGCAATTTAATACTGCTTTTTGCTTGACTAACTGCACTAGCCATAGGTGTAATAGCACTCATAGAAATGTGAGGATTTGACAGCTGACTTTGAGGAGTAAATGACCTATTAGTAGGAGTATGTGTCACTTCTCCAGGTAAATGAGACTGCATCACATGTTGTGGAGTTGATGGCACACTTTCTGAAGTTCTTTGCAATGGTGTACCAGATGGATTGCTTATTTTTTTATTCACTATATTGCCATATGTATTAGGTGGAGACATTAGATCATTTTCAACTTGTGTCCGTTTGTCTTCCAAAGCCTGAAATATTTTTAAATATTTTGGTCATTTTTAAAAATAATGATAATAAATAAAAACTTAATAAACAATTAGTAATTTAAATACCTCATCGTTTTCATGATTCCCTTTACTGTTCATTAGCATCATGTTAGTTTAAAACGTATTATATGAGAGAAAGACTAAGTAACGTTTGTTATTGAAACAAATTTATATGTTCGTGTTATTATTATTGACTAACACGTATGGAAAATAAAAAAGTTGTATGAATTACAATACAAATTAAACACTCAGACATTAATGTAGCATAAAAATAACGTTTTAATTTTTATTAAATTAAATATTAATTTACTATTTTTATTAATAGTTATAGTATAAAGCTAAACGCATTGACAATTAGTTATGTTCAGTTCAGTTCAGTTCTTCATTTATGGCGCTTTAATTAGTTATGTTAATGTACCGAAGTATAGTGGAAGTATAGTGACAGTAGACATTTGAAGTTGAATACCACAGTCTACAAATCCACATGCGAAAGTAATGTATTCAAATGATACGTTCGAAAACTGAACTAAAAAATAAATAATATGTAATCAATTGTGAATTATCTGCTTAATTTCTCATTCATTTTTCATGAAACCAGAAATTTACAAGCAAAAAGTATCGTTAATCGAGGTGGATAGTAACGCTTTTAGATTTTAAATTGCATTTTAGCAACCGCCTGACTTTAAATAAATGAAACAATATAGGTCTATTCTATTTACACAGGACGTGGGGGCAATAGATTTGCTATATGGGGTGGATAGAGAATTGGAGTTGCTACTATTTTGATATGCTGAATTATATTTGTGTAATAAGACTAAATCTCTTGAGTATCAATATAATTTATTATAAATTGCACTTAGTTTTAATTGTTAAAATCAAAACATAATAATTGTAATGGTAATAGTTTCAATAAGCTCTGCCTTACTGTTTTTTATATTTTGACAGCTTCTTTGGGATATTTGGCCTTTGTTTGGTCTCTAATTATAAAGTCTAGACTTTAAATTTTAAGTCTGTCCTACCTAGTAATCAAGATAATATTTTATTAAGAATCGCAAGTCTAAAGATTCTAATATGTAACCCCAGTGAGCACATATATTTATATATATTGTTTATGTAATTAAAATTTTTCATCTATGAATTTCAGAAAATTTTGACTTCTTAGTAGAAGTCGTCTATAAGGTTTATATCATATTTTTAATAGTTTTTAACATTTGAATTAGAGATATTGATTACATCCAATTAAATTGAAAATAAGTTTGTTTAAAACAAATGACGGATAGATGATAGCCGGCTTAGATCTGAATGTTCGCTGTCTAAGAACCACTATGGCTTCGTACCTGGCTTATCTACCATCGATCCAATGTTTGCTCTTGATATATTAAAAGACAAACCAAGGAATAATTGGTTTTATTTAACTAAAAATATTTGCTAGACATTTGAAATAATGAGAATGCCAACATTGACAGATTTCTTTTCTTAAATTATATGACATTCTCCCCTTCCAATAAAATAACTAATGTACATAAAAAATACAATAAAATATTATAAAACATAATCTCTGAGATAAGACGGAAGATGTTTATGTCTTTCCGAATGACGCACTATTGTCGGAGTTTGATTTCTATCTTCAGAGACATGTCGTTCTCCTTCTAGGTTGTCATTACTTTGATTATTATGTTGTAAAAGTAAATTATCTTCCAATGGTTGTGGTATTGGTGCTAAACGTCTATTAGAAACTGTAGTCTCCCTCCCATCGGATAGACGAACATATGAATAGGTGGGGTTGGCTTCCAGCAACTGCACTTCTTCGGTCAACGGTTCATATTTTGATGCTCTAAAGTTCTTTTTCATCAAAACTGTTTCTGAATTCATTAACCAGCTCGGTAAAGAATCTCCATTTGAAGAGCGTCGGCTATAATTAAATATACGATCATGTGGCGTCATGTTTGTGGCAGTACATAATAGAGACCTTATGGAATGCAGAGCAATCGGAAGTACTTGTTCCCAATTCTCTACACTGAGTGTTTTAGAACACAGCGCTAGTTCTATAGACTTCCATAAGGTACCATTAAAGCGCTCTATTTGACCGTTTCCTTCTGGATTATATGGAGTAGTTCTGCTACACGCAATACCTAATGTAATTAGATACTGTTTCAGATCCTGTGACATAAATGATGCCCCTCGATCTGAGTGTATGTATAAAGGAGTTCCAAAAATTGAAAATAGCTCTTGTAAACACTTTATTACAGTGGTAGAAGACATATCTTTGCATGGAAATGCAAAAGGAAATCTTGAAAATTCGTCAATAATAGTAAGAAGATATTTATTTTGGGTATTTGACGGCAAAGGACCTTTAAAATCCATATTGAGAATTTCAAAAGAGCTTGTAGCTTTAATTAGCTTAGCATAAGGTTTTATAAAGCGCGGCTTAATTTTAGCACAAGTTGGACAGTTTTCTATTAGGGACTTTATATCATTTATAGAAAATGGTAGATTCTTTGCTTTAATCCAATGCCACATTCTGTTTATACCTGGATGGCAGAGCGTATCATGGAGACAGTAAAGTTTATTTTTAGAATGTATACTTGCAGAGACACGAGATAGGGCATCAGCAGTTATATTATCTTTACCAGGACGATAAATTATATCATATTTATAACAGGATAATTCTAGTCGCCAGCGTTCGATCTTATCATTTTTTATTTTACTCGTGTGGGACTGGTTAAACATAAAACTGACAGATTTTTGATCAGTAATTAAGATAAAATATCTACCTATTAAATAATGTCGCCACTTACGTAATGCCTCAACGATAGCGCATGCTTCTTTTTCTATCGTAGAATGACGTTTTTCAGAATCTGATAACGACCGGGAAAAGAAAGCGACTGGTCGCCCGTTCTGAGATAAAGTAGCTGCCAGGGCGTGATCAGAAGCATCACTTTCGACCGTAAATGTTTCGGAATGATCTATCGCTTGTAGGCTGGCTTTAACGATATCATTTTTAATAGATTCAAAACATTTATTAGCTTCTTTGCTAATAGGAAATGTTTTTATGTTAGTGAATAAATGAATCTTCTCTGAAAAGTTTTTAATCCATTTTGAATAATGCGCAAATAAACCGAGAGTTCTCTTCAAGGACGATGCATCTTTTGGTAATGGCAAATCAAGTAACGGTTTTATACGGTTCGAATCTGGCCTTATCGTTTTATTTTCTATTGTGTAGCCTAAAAGATTTATTTTGTTCATACTAAAAAAACATTTTTCTTTATTTAACGTTAGACCATATTTATTAACAGCTTTCATGAATTCTTCTAGATTAGAATCATGTTCATTTTTATTAATGCCGCAGATTGTAACGTCATCAAGGTAAGCGTAGGTTCCCTTTAGGTGCTCGGTTTGTATGATAAAGTCTAAAGTTCGTTGAAAAGCAGCAACACCATTTGTTACTCCGAAAGGTATCCTACAAAATTGATATAAATTACCACAAGCTTCAAATGCGGTATACATCTTTTCATTGTCTTTTATTGGAATTTGATGATATGCACTTTTCAAATCGATTTGGCTGAATATTTCATAACCAGCAACTTTAGATATAATAGATTCTATAGAAGGTAAAGGGTAAGCGTCCAAATGAGTATATTTATTAATTGTTAAAGAGTAATCAATCACTAAACGTTTACGATGAGTAGTGCTGCGTGTTAGAAGAACCTGAGCTCGCCATGGCGAAAGACTTGGTTCAATTACACCAGTTTCTACAAGTTTGTTGATTTCTTGTTCTATAAATTTAGTATCCTCCTCGCTATATCGTCTGGATTTAATGGCTATTGGTTTGATATCAGCCGATAAATTTGTAAACAAGGAAACTGGAGGCACCGTAGCTGCCATTACATTGCAAATTTTCAAAGGTTGCTTTTGTCCTCCTAAACTTAATTCTAACGAAGAATGTTCTTTTAATAAATCATGGCCAATAATAATATCAGCGCACAAATTATTAATAATAAGAAGTTTTCTGTTGTAATAAAAATATGTATCAATTTTTAATGTTACTAGACAAGCACCTTCAACGTATGAAGTATAATTAAGTGAAGCTAGAGTAATAGTTTGTTTACACGGTTCTATTTGAAGATTCAAAGACTTAGCAAATTTCTTATCTATAAAACTCATCGAACTTCCAGTATCAATTAATGCGTCTGCTTTAACACCATTTACCATTGCAGAAATCGTTGCCATTCTTAAGCATGACGGTGAGGCAGCAGAAATAGCACTTAGTTCTTCGTTTAATGACTGTGGAAGCTCTGAATCTGCTACGATTGCATTAGATGTTTTTTTATTGCTTCGGCAAACATTCGCAAAATGTCCTTTTTTTAGACACAACTGGCATGTTTCATTCACAGCAGGACATTTTACTCTTCGATGAACGTTACCTCCGCAGAAGAAGCAAAAACGCTTTCGTGGTGTAGTTGCAACAGAGGTTTCAGGTATAATTTTATTAAAAGAATGCTCTATTGCCATTGTATAATTAGGTGAAGTTTGAAAAGATTTGGAATTAATTTCGGCCATTTCAAGTGATATAGCTTGATTTAAAGTTTCGTCTAGTGTTAATGTATAATTTTCAAGTAAGCGTTGTCTAATTTGTGGAGATTTAATTCCAGCGATAAAGGTGTCACGAATAAAATCACATCTGTATTGTTCAGCTGAAACACTTTTAAATTCGCAGTCATGTGACAGCTGTTGTAAGACCCGTGAATAATCTCTGACACTTTCGTGAGATAGTTGCGTACGAGAGGATAGGATGTGGCGAGCATGTAATTCATTTTTAGGTTTGAGAAAAGTTTTATTCAAAATAGTCATAGCTGTATCATAGTTAGTACAATTTTGTATGTATGAGTATACATCTGGAGATAAATGATTTACCAATATTTTTAATTTTGTCGAATCCGAAGTAGATTCAGTGCATTCTTCTGATAAAAAATTTATAAAAGTGTACCGCCAATGGCTCCATTTGATTCCAGCGTCTGTAGCAGAAGGATTGACTTCGAATACGACAGGTCGTAGATACTGGGATATTTTGTTCGTATATATATTTTCGTTCTTACTTGTTTTTGACATTCTTAAAAATATTTTTAGTTAAATAAATTGATATATTAAAAGACAAACCAAGGAATAATTGGTTTTATTTAACTAAAAATATTTGCTAGACATTTGAAATAATGAGAATGCCAACATTGACAGATTTCTTTTCTTAAATTATATGACAGCTCTTAACATGATTGCTGAAGAATATCGCGCGAAACGCAAACCATTGTATGTCGCATTCTTAGATATGGAAAAGGCGTTTGATCGAGTCCCAAGGAATACAATTGTGTGGAGCTTGCGGAAGAAAAACATTCCCGAACAATATATTGACATTGTTGCCGACATGTATAAGGGTGCGAGATCGACGGTGCGAACAGCAGTCGGTTATACCAAGCCAATAACAGTCACGGAAGGAGTGCACCAAGGCTCAGTGCTGAGTCCCTTCCTGTTTTGCTTGGTTTAAGACTCACTTACTGAGGCGGCGCAGTCTTCAGCCTCATGGACTTTTATCTACGCAGATGACGTTGCCATTTGTACCGAAAGCCACGAAAAATTGCAAGAGACGCTCCTGGCATGGAAACACCAGTTGCAATTGGGTGGCCTGACGTTGAGTGTTGCAAAAACCCAGTACATGGCCCTCAATGACCCTAGTCCAAATAACAGCCCAATACCCATTGATGGACAATTAGTCACCATGTGCGATCAGTACAAATACCTGGGCAGTATGATGCACATATCTGGGAACTTGGAATGCAACATTCAACACAGAATAGCTACAGCGTGGTTAAAGTGGCGAGAAGTCACTGGTGTCACCTGCGACAAAAAGATGCCGGTTAAACTGAAAGGTTTAATCTACAAGAGCTTAATAAGACCAGTCCTTACGTATGGCAGCGAAACATGGGCTGTTACTCGAAAAAACGTCCATACCATCCAAGTTGCCGAAATGAAGATGCTAAGGTGGATGTGTGGAGTAACCAGGCGCGATAAAATCCGCAACGACTACGTGCGAGGTAGCCTCGGTGTGCGTGATATTGCCGACAAGATGCAGGAGAGTAGGCTGCGATGGTATGGACACGTTAAGAGGAAGCCACCTGACTACATAGGAAATTTGGCACTACAACTTGACATCCCCGGTCGAAGACCAGTAGGAAGACCCAAGACGAGATGGAAAGAAGTAGTGCTAAAAGATAAGGAGGCATGCAAGGTCACTGACGATGACGTCCACGATAGAGCGAAGTGGAGAAGCAAAATTAGGAAAGCTGACCCCACCACCATGTGGGATTCATAGCTAGGAAGAGAGAGAGAGAGAGACGGATATTTATGTGCAATAGACAGACAAAATCTATATTTCTATACTATATTCCTTACTAAGTTTATCTCATTAAATTGATACAAGTATTAATGAATTATGAAACATAGGCATCCATAAGAATAAGATATCTACATACTCTCTACTCTTTTCTGTATAAAGCCAAAGAAATGTTCTTGTCAACAATATATAACGGATCTACTTATCTCATATTGCGTGTCTATTCATTTCTTTAGCGTCAACTAAACCACAAATATTGTAACATTGTACATGTACGAAGACTTCCTTTGATATTTACAGATCATAATTACATTTACCAATCCACCAAACTTTTTCCTGATAAACCTAAAAATAATGAAAACTTTATTTTATAACTTAATTTAGTATTTGTAATATAGAAAATAACCACATTTCTTGTACAAAAATTATAGTAGTTGAACATGAACATGTTCTTTAAACTAAACATAATATCGTTTATTCCCTTTGGTTATATGTATTCTGTGGTTTATTCTCCTTCACTAAAATGAGCTGTTATGCACACCCCTACACAGTAATACAACACAATACAAGCCAAAACTTGTCAAGTTGTTGTCATTACATTATCTTATACTGGCTATAGTTAATTTTAATTTATAATTCTGTCATCGCAAAATCAGGCCATTAAATAAAATTTAAAAGAAAATATATAATTATATAATACTCCTACTCAATTACTTAGCATCTAAGAAAAAGCATTTGAATATATAAACAACACAAATACTCTTAAAATTATTAACTACAACCAGAATAATAATATGTATTGATGTGTATTTTCATAAAAAAGTATATGATTGTATTTATATAAAAATAAGAGTTAATTACAATATTGTGTTAAAATGCAACGAGAAGAGAAACAATTAGAAGCAACTCTACACGCAATATTGAACAGAGTAAATGATCTAAAAAGTGCTATTCAGGCGTTAATATCTAAACTAGAAAATGAATACGAAACAATCAACTGGCCCACATTTCTTGATAATTATGCGATATTATCTGGCCATGTAAGTATTCTTATTATTTTTAGCTAAGTTTCTGCGATATCTTATATTAGTACTATAATACTTTATCTATGTATATAATAATAGAGGCCAGTTGTGGCACAGGGCCTCAAAGTGTGACTGTAAAATCGACTGTTTGTGGGTTCAACACCCTACTTAAGGAAATTATATTTTCATTTCTCTGCTCTGGTGTCAAGGCAAAGTGTGGCATTGATTTCAGCCACTCAACAGTCAATGCCTACATGATTTGGCGGAAAGTGGGGAATAAAGTGTCTTGACACTAACCTAGTGTCTAACTAACCTAGTGTCCTTCTGCCTGATATAATTTTAATTTAATGTATATAATACTTTCTTTGAATATCTAGTTGACAGGTTTAAGTAAGATACTTCAAACTGAATTAGCTCCATCACTACGGTCAGTAGTGGTTTTACCCTTACAACTGGGTTGTGAGCGTGATGAAGAGCTAGCAAGGTTGACTGAAGGAAGGGTGCCTGCTTGCACCCATGATCTGGTTCCAGACTTGCTACGTACCAAACCTGAACCACAGGCAGAACAAAGGCTCCAACAACTAAATCACAAAGCCAATACATTAAGTTATGATACTGCACAGGTGGGGTTATATAATACAATGTTATTACTTTTTAATAAAAAATGTATCAAACCTTGCATTTTTAAATTATTAAGAAAGATTATTTTTTTATTTATATGTATTTAATGTTTTGCTATCGAGGCTAATTTACAGCATAGGGCTTATTGCTATACACATTACTGTTCGTGTTCCATGCTTAAGTCTTTTTTTTCAAGCTAATATCATTAAATTTGTGCTGTGATATACACATCTGCAATAGCTACTAATTTGGATGAAGAACTCAGAATTGTATGTATTGAATTGGCATCAGAATGTGACAATGTCAATATTAGTATTATGATGATAATGTGAAGTTTAATTATTTTTTTTAAGTTTAAGTTTAATTGAAAACATTAAAAAAAATCTGTGGACAAATATTTAACACATCACTCATGGCAATTAGACTAGATTGCTGTTTTAATTTAAGTTTTATTAATCCAATCATTACTTACAGAAACAAGTTGCACAATTCACAAAAGTTGTTAGTCATGTATGGGAAATTATATCCAAGGGACGTGAAGATTGGGAAGGGGAGTCGATGAGATCTGCTGGTAAATATGATTACAGATATTTTTTTGAGGGAAACTAGCAAAAATGTAGCTTAATATAACATTTTTTTTTTAATAAAAATCTATTGGAAATTATAGGATATATAAGATTAGGAGTATTATATTTTTTTAAATA
The DNA here is from genome assembly GCA_021202915.1 of Heliconius himera. NCBI lineage: Eukaryota > Metazoa > Arthropoda > Insecta > Lepidoptera > Nymphalidae > Heliconius > Heliconius himera. The sequence goes on from JAJHJA010001285.1 coordinate 44,343, forward strand.
TTAGTATTACTTTTTTACATTAGCTTCACACACATTTGCATATTATTATTTCAGGACCTTATGGTCCTCTGCTCTCTGATCTTATGAGCAGAGATCATGCAATCATATTAACTATTTGGAATAATTATTTGTATGTCTAATAACATCTTTTGGTATGACATTACTAAAAACAGTTACAGGTTTTGAATATATTTGTAAAAAGGCAAATTTTGATTACAACAATTACAATTTACCTTTATAACATTTATTCATTAGTAAAGGTTTTTTTAAAAATGATTCCCGTTTATTATTAATAAGCTTATATTTGTTTATTAACGAAATAATATGCTTTAATAGTTATTAAATAATAATTTTAGGCATGCAGCCAACCCATAGCATTGGTGATACGCATGCACTAGTGACAGCAGTTGGGACAGGCAATGGGTTGAGACCTGGTATGACTTCAATGGTGCCACAAGGAGGGCCTGGAATGGGTCCAGCTAGAGGCCCAACTCCTCAAATTGGCCAAGCAGCTCCAACTATGCCCAAAGCCCCGTCAGCAATTAAGACTAATATTAAGGCAGCTAACCAAATACACCCTTACCAACGGTAGAAATTAATCAAAATAAAACATGAAATATATTATAGTGTTTTTATTTCAATTAGTTAAAGGTTTCATTAACATTTTCAAATTCTAACCTAGTAAGAACATAAAGTTTAGATTTTATAAGTAAAGCAATGCAAGATTAAATACTTTTACAATAAAGCAACTTTAAATAGCTGTTATTACCACATTTATATGATAATAAAATAATTAAAATAAAAAGAACATTACTTAGGCATTGCATTGAAAAAATTAAAATTAACGAAAATTGTTATTTCCGTTACACACAGTGACATTAATAATTAATACTTGTGAAACTCGATTTTGTGAAGTTGCTGACGATGTAGACAGTTTCATCAGTCATACACGGACGGTGGTTTAGTTGATGGTGTTAACCTGAAAAACGTAATGATTATCAACATATATAACAAATGATTCATAAAATATACAAGTAAATATCATTAGTTCTATATTTATAGTACTATGTTATTATATATTTTACAGATTTAGCTAATACTGAATTATATTAAGTATTCTTTATTATTCTGATATTCCTATCCATAAATTATTTTCAAATAAACAAATTAAAATTTATGTAACTTTTCATCTGACGCCATTCGGAGAATTGAAAGTATATTCAATATGCTATCGCATTCTGAAGCATATTCATAAATTAAACTACTAACTTTTCATTATTTCGGCCAGAAATGACTGAGAATTTCATAAATATTCGTATAGTCGGCAGAAAATAAAGAACAGAATAAAACTTTCTCTTCTGTTCGAGAAAAATAGAAAATAGAAGGCGCGAGAACCGGACGGTCGACGATTCGTCCTCGTTAGACTTTCTGAACTTATTTGCAATGTACACTTGGAAAGAAAATAAACTGAAATCCTAAAATGAAATCTGCGCAGCCGTTTACAGATAAGATTAAGAGGAGAGCCCACAGAGACAGAGCAACATACTATGTCATCAATTTTCAATATAGCGCGCACGGTCTCCGTGGCGAGTCCTAGGGCGGAGGCCGTCACGTGCAGGGGCTGCAGCACGTGCTCGTGGCGCATGTCGGTGACGCGGCCGCGGCGCACGTTGACGCCGGCGCCCGCGCCCGCCGCGCCGCTCGCGTGCGCCGCGCGCAGCTCCGTCACCGTCTCGATGGGGTTCAGGCCTGGGGACAATTGTATAATAAATGTAATGAGATTGCAATTTATCATAGAATTACAGAGTAGCTAGTAGTTTAAAAATAATAAAAATATATGAAAATTATTAAAAATGACACACAAGTGTTTTAAGCTTATTACAGTACTATGTTAAGGGTTGTTCGCGAGGTAATACGTATACTGACGCTCTATAGCAAAGCACGTATTGGAGATGCCATAGGGGTGCCCTGGCACGCAGTAGACAATTGTAGTTAACGCCGGCGCTGTAATAGTGGCGATTTCATTGCAAACGCAATGCTTGTAGGTCCTTTCTACATTCACAAGAATGAATTATATACAAAACAAAACTAACCCGCATTCTCAGCAAGCGTAGACGGTATAACCTCTAGGGCGTCAGCGTACGCTCGCAGGCAGTAGTGGTCAGCGCCGGGCGCGGCGATGGCGGCTCGCGCGAGTGCGGCGGCGGCGGCTGCTTCGGGGGAGCCCCCGCCAGCTATGAGCGCGGGGCGGCGCGCCACACAGCGCACCGCACAGAGCGCATCGTGGAGCGAGCGCGCCGCTTCCGCTACTACTGCGCCGCTGGTGCCGCGGACTAGCACCGACACCGTGTGCCCGCCACCTGAACAACCTGTCATCTGTCGAACAAATTACAATTATAGTGTATCTATCATATAGCAGGATAGATGACGAAGCTCAAGAATTCAAGACATTACAGCATTTACAAATGCTCAACAGAGCAGAGGTGAAAATAATTCAATCCTCAAAGAGTAGGAATCAATATGTCACCTGCTATGCCAACAGCTTTATGGCCTCATATCAACAAAAAAAAAATTAAATACATTTTTAAATGTTATTTTTATATAACTTAAAAATCACTTTTTGATAACAGCAGTTTCTTGCTAAGAAAATATTGTACTATCATTGGATACAAGCCAAAAAAAATCATCACGAGATGTTGCACAAGTTCTTTCTTAGTTGTTAAATAAAAACAGGTGAACTGGTGAAGGTTTTATATAATAATATCAAAATGTGCAAAATTTTTTTTTTCAGCATAGATAATATTTAAAAAAAATGTATTATTAACCTTAATGTATCTTCCAGATGGCTCATTCACTTCCTCCACGAGATCGACATTGACCAAGTTCTCAGCAGTAAAATGATCCAAGGAAGCAATTGGTCGACAACCCAAAGTCTTACATACAAACTCGATGTCTTCACGCTCAATATCCTTGATTACCATTGTCTTTATCTTATCCAAGAAGTGAATAGCTAAATCACTGAGTGCATCTCTGAAATACACGAAAAACAATTATAATGAAATTGTCAGAGAGAACATAGTTATAATTTAACACTTATTATTTTTTATCATAAGCACTGGTGCTCATTAAATAAATTTTAATGAGCACCAGTGCTCATTAAATAAATGCTTATGATAAAAAAATTAATAATATATATTTCATATGAAAGTAAAACGTAAAAAATATTTTCACTTTTTAAAATGAACTAAGTTGCTTCATACATTTTCCTACCATAGCAGGAAGTTTGGACACTGTTGCCTTCTTTCCACTCAATTTTAGATTCAAATTAAACAAGTAAAATTACGGAATTCAACGGCATACTTTTTCTACCAAAGGGGGAAATAAAACTAATTTGAATATAATAATTCCCTCCACATTCGAGCAGCGTTGTGCGTTGAGTGGCGGCACTCAACGTCGAGCTTTGCCTCAATACAAGAGCGAGGAAATGGAAGTAGAAATTTAAATAAATATTTAATTTTCTTGAGTGGGGATTGAACCCACAATTAATCAAGTTTACAGTCATATCTTGTGCCTCTTTGTTATATAAATAATACAATAGCGTTTTGTCTTTGTTTTGATAATTTTTATGATTGTTTTAATAAAAACAAAGGTACATCTATTCTATGTAAAAAGTTAATTTTAGTAAATGTTGTAACTAACCTCAAAATTGACTTCTGTACTAATAATACATTGCAGCCAGCTTTTTTAATTTGTTTGACAATATTCAATATATACTGACGCTCTTCTTTTAAGACACGATCCATTGCAGCATAATCAGATACAATCACATTGTGATCCATCTACAATATAAAATAATTTGTTTTTTTATAAGAAAAAATTTAAATGAAAATAATATAAAACATTTTTCTTTTGTAGAAACATATTGAATTTTTGAATTGAAACCTTCATAACCAGCTTTGTAGAAGTGATTGAAAAAAAAAATTAGTTTAATTCAATTACAAAAAACAATATACAAGTAAATTTTCAAAGTAAGCAATCAATGAAATAAAGTATAAAATAAATTTAGTAACTAAGTTAAATAAATAAACAAAGTACAAGTAACACACAGGTAGGTTTACCTAATTAATTAATTTTTACTGTCTTTTTTTTTTTAATTAAGAAAATATTTAATATTTAAAAAAAATAATATTATATAATTCTAAACTTACATCAGTTTTTGGAGGTGATATACAAAATTGTATGAGGCCAACTTTGGCTTTCTCTACTCTATGGGGTCCATTAACATTTGACGTACGGTGTGGGATGACCAGTCCATTGACAAGTTCTGTGTCTTCGACAGTACCTCCAATACGCTCAATCACTTTCACATCTCTCAAGTCTACACGTGCACCTACTCCACCCACTATTGGTTCCATCACTGCAACAATTATAGAAATAATAGTTAGTACATATTTTTGTTTCAGCTTCAAATACTTCCATATATGGCATGATAGGCAGTGTAGTTTTGCACCACATTATGTCTACCACTGTGTGGTTTAATGAAAATAATTAATTTCCTCCAAGTGAGGATTAAACTAATAACCATTACATTTGAGTCCTAATGCAACTTTATAAAAATTATTGAGACTTTTTATAAAAAATGTCAGTTTATAACTTGTGAAGCACTAGAAAAACCAAAAAAAGAAATAACAGATGAAAACAAATGACACAGGCATGGATAAAACAGCCAACAACTGAAGTAGTTGTTAATAAAAAAAGATATATCTTGTAAAGAAATGAATAAAAATAAATACCTGCACGGATAGCTTGCACTGCTATTGGTGCTAGGATAGTGGAATGCTGAGATACCACTTTAGAGTTTAAAGATGTTGCAGCTGCTTTTAAAAGTGCATCCTCATTTGTTAGGTCTACAGGTGTAGACATACCTTCAACAACCTATAATAAAAGTGTAATATGTAAAAAGTCCATATAATTAATTTAAAGGGAGGGAGCGACTCAGCTACTATAATATGTGGATTTCACATTTTCAATAACATCTTCAATAGATTTCATGTGGACGCCATATTTACTGCAGTGTTCAAAGTTTTTACAACACAATGTAAATTCCTTAATTTCACAGACTAGACACTGCAATGTTTCATTCAAGTATAATAGTCATTTTATATTGGCTTTCTCTATTGTTTCAGATAGAGATGAGTTACATACATTTGGTGCTTACTCACATGTTAAATGTTATGTAGGGTTCAAGTTGTAATTTAGCATTAAGTAATTTATTAAAAGGTGTCAAGCAGCAAATATCAATAGTAAACAGTATTATACAAGATCTAATATAATGCATTATTATATTAAGCAGATTTTACTATAAGTCATAATTAATAGAAAATAGTTTAAACTTTGATTCTAAAATTACCTGCAGTGCCATTTGAAGAGCTTTTTGGAAACCATCAGAAATAACAGTGGGATGGATACCCTTTTGCAATAGTTTTTCAGCTGCATCAAGTAAAGCCCCAGCGATAACAACCACTGATGTTGTGCCATCACCAGCTTCAATATCCTGGGCCTTAGACAACTCCACTAACTAGCAAAATAAAATATCAACTATTATTTAAAGAATAAAGATTTTGGAATAATTTAAAATAATGGAAATTATATTTAGTTCCTTGATAACTAACAAATATAATTTTATAAAATACTGTTTACCATTTTAGCAGCTGGGTGCACTACACTCATTTGTTTTAAGATAGTAGCTCCATCATTTGTAATCGTCACCTCACCATTTGCTGCTTGGATCTAAAGAATTAAAAAAATATTATAACCTCTCACAATATAATCTATTATTATAACTGAACAACTGTAGCAGAGTAAATGTCGTGTGTTACCATTTTATCCATCCCGCGAGGGCCCAAGCTCGTACGTATAGCATCGGAAACGGCTAAAACACATTTTTTAATTATTAGTTTTGATATGTACACATAAGTATATATTTATAAATAAAAACTGTTGAATATTAACATTCATTCTATTATTTTTCATAAAAATAGTTATATTAATCAATTTGAACATTGACACTGTCCTATTTTTAAAGAAAATCATATAAAATAGTAACAGGTGATCTTGTGACTCATTAGGTAGGTACAAATTTGTAAACAAATCATAAGTAAATGGATTTTTATGTAAAAGGGACCAAATATACAATGTTTGTAACTTATAAAAATAATATAATATAAGGAAGTAGTTATTATTCGTATATTTATTTACCTTTAGCGGCATTGATGTTACTAAGGCGAATATCAGTAGGTTTACTTTTATCTTTATATACAGCTGAATTAACTTTAGCGGAATCACCACCGGCTTTCGGAGCCATTATAATATAAGCTGCAGTGCTTTAGTTATTTAAATATCAGAATTTTTATTTTCACAATCGTGATGATTTTGGATTTAACTTATTAGTGAAATAAAATGTTTCACTAGTATTTCAAAATTTTCTTTGACTTTGACAACAATCGCTGTCAAGTGTCAAATTGTGATGATAATTGTCATTTTCCACTTCTAACCAAAGAGTATATTTGGTTTAGATAGAAAGTATGTGCTCCACTGGCACGCTCGGAACGCCATAATCAAAGAACCATACCATAGAAAGTAGGGCCAATAGAAATATTTTTTGACTTTTAGTTACATTTTTACAAAGCTTCCGACTTTAACTGTAAACACAATTTATATTGGTGTGAGTAATAATTGGTTTTACAATTACTAAATCGTAAAAAGTGTTTTTTATTATCATAATATATAAAATATCACTTCTATTCAAACTGGTATAGGGGTCAATGGATACGTTATGACTTATGAAATAAAACTAAATATTGCGTATGGTCATTGTGGCAACAGAGGCTCAAAGGGTTAACACAAGTTACAGTAAACAAAAAGGTACTCTGCGGGGGCATACTGAGTTAATTCATATTGGTGTCCAATAAGAATAGAATATGAATTGGTGTCTATGTGTCAATGTCAAATGTAAATTGTCAACCTAAAATTATTATAATTGTCAATTTGTCATATGTCATAACTTGAGTATACTTTCCTTGGTTCGAAATATATATTATAATAAGCCGGATTACAACTTGAATTTCAAGGAATTATTGGAATTTACCAAGTTTGATTTCCTAGTAGCTTTAAGTTGATAAAGAAACTTAAGAATAAGTTTAATAAAATATTTCACAAACAATGAATAACATTTTAAGAGGTACTGTAAGACTTTGTTCACGGTTTTTATCTACTTCTTCGATAAAACAATGTGCCCAACCACCTAAGTTAAAACCAAAAAAATCCTTTGGTCCAATTACATGGAAATCTATGACCGTAACTGCTATCGTCGGAGGAGGGCTAACTGCTTTCATGTTATATGTTAGGAAAGAAAAACAAGACGCATTGGATCGTGAAAGAAAAAGACAGTTGGGTAAAGCTAAGATAGGAGGAACTTTTGAATTGGTAGACTCACAGGTATTATATAATTTATTTCTATTAGATTGTCTTATAAAACTTGTGTACATAAGCATTGTTTAAATTTAAATGCTTTATATTCAATATTAGATTATCATCGTATTTTGTTTCTACTTTCTAGGGGAAATTAGTGAAAAGTACAGATTTTCTTGGCAAATGGTTGCTAATTTATTTTGGATTTACACATTGTCCAGATATATGTCCTGATGAATTGGAAAAACTGGCTGAAGTAGTTGACAAGCATGGTAAATTGTTGCAAATTTATTAATTTTTCCATATAAATTTCCCAATTTTTGAAGTTTTACCTCTCTGTGTCTGAAATCTGTTTCTGAATATTATTGAATTTATTTTTTGTTTCAGACAATACTCCTGCATCACCACCATTACAGCCATTATTCATTTCTGTAGATCCACAGAGGGATACTCCTGAAATTGTTGGAAAGTATGTTTGATTTTTCATTAAATATTTTTAGCTTCATTCTTTATGAGTATTCTTTGTAGGTAACAAAATAGGCAGAGAGTAGAAGAACTGAGTGTTTGACACATTCAGAAGACTTAGTTATTTTCAGCAGATCCTGATTATTTTAGACATTGCATCATGAGTAGTTGAACTTAACAATACAGGTAGAATGGATTTGAAATTATCTTTGTGCTAATTAATTTTATTTTCTTTAGGTACTGCAAAGAATTTACACCTAAGTTGTTAGGGTTAAGTGGAACTAAAGAGCAGGTTCAACAAGCTTGCAGGTCATATAGAGTGTACTTTAGTGCGGGCCCACAAGATGTAGATAATGACTACATTGTAAGTAAAAACAAAGATAAAAATATTTACTAATAAAATGTTTTGTTCTTTTTAGTTTCTTTATCTTGCATATAGGAGAGAAATGGAACCCAATGGGGATCAAAACCACGACCATTATGCTTACAGTCAGATGGCAGCCTATCATGCCTAAAATTTCTTCTGCTTATGTGCACTACAATTATTTAAAATTATTTTTATTTGTTCTGTTGTTTATGTATTTAATATTTTTATTATAGTAATACTTTATTGCACATAAAGCTTATGTATTGACATAATGCAACATGTTAAGTCATGGCTATACATAGGTACAGCCTACTAGTTTTACATAGGTAAAACATCCATGATCTCGATATTAACAATATTTTCCGCTAGTGTGGCTCCAGTGTTATAGGTCAATAATAAAAGATCCACAAAATAGGTTGAAATGTGAAAATTATTGTTTTGTTATAAATGATATAACTAAATAAAGATTCCAAGAGGCATGGATTCGAATCCCACAACATAAACATTTTTATATGCTTTCTAAAAACATTCTATTTGTAGTGCTAAAGAACATTTTAAAAATGGAAGGATAACTAAACAAAATATTAATAAATATGTAATCTTTTTATTGCAGGTAGATCACACAATTATTATATACTTGGTAGATCCAGACGGAGAGTTTGTAGATTATTATGGACAAAACAGAAATGCAAAAGAAATACACGAGTCAATCCTTGTAAATATAAAAAAATATGAACTTTCAAAGAAATCATCATGGTTTTAAAATTTAATAATATAGCATTTATTGAGTATTTTAGTTATGTTCCAAATAAATTTAAAATTTATTTATTGTATTAACACTAGTTTTATTGAAAATTTAATATAATATATTTATGCTATTATTTAAGATATGGTTATGTATGCACAAGTAATAAAAATATTTATACTTTAAATTAGACAGTATTAACTATTAACATAAACATACATGTTCAAAACATTTGGTATGTAATTCATCTTCAAACTATGTGATTTCCTTACACAATTATGCAATATTTTTGTAAAATAATGTCATTACATAATTTAGGTACACTAAATATTTCATTGTAATATTTTAATAATATGATAAAGATTTTATTATTAAACTAGCAACATGCTTGAGGCTTTGCCTGCTTAAAAGACACATTTATTTACCAGCCTGGATTATTTTTGTGTTCCTTTTGTTTGATAATATTATTATCAATTTGAAGACAATATCTATACATTATTAAACCTGCTAAGTGCGAGACAAACTTGTACATGAAGGGTCCCATTATCCTTAAAAACGGCAAAAAAATTACGTTGTATGGGAACTCCCTCAAATATTTATATTATTCTGTTTTTTAGTATTTGTTGTTATATGGGCAACAGCAATATATTGCCTGCAAAAATTTCAATTGTATTAGACTTTACTATATCATGATTCATGAGATACAGCCTGGTGATAGACCATTAGCGCATCTAGAGATATTTTCTGAGGGGGGCCTGGGCTTTACCTTTGAACACATATGTTTGTGTAAACGTTGTTTGTTTTTAATATTTCGGGGCAATTTTTTTGTTTGTAAAATTTCTGGGGTGGTCACGGACTACCTGCCTCCCCTCCTCCCCCCTCTTCTGTCGCACATGTGATAGACAAATTTCTGTCTGTCTAGTTAGACAGACTGACGAACAGCGAATTTTTAGTAATAGGGTCCCGTTTTACTCTTTGGCTAACGGACTCATTTTTTTTTATTTATGAACCGAAGGGAAGTTTGCCAAAATATAATAGTGAAAACTGCATTTAAAAATGTTTGGTTTGGGGTCTATTACATTTTAATATGATCCTAATAACATTTTTTCTTATACATGTACCATGTACATAGACCGATCAGTTATGATTTTTATTATAAGTATAGATTTAGTTATGTATGCCTTAATACTTAAAAATATACCCTTTTTATATTAATTTTGTACACAAGTTTTAATTTTATTAAAATTAATGCTTATTCAAATAAAAACAAATTTATTAACTTTATTTATATCTGTCTATCCATCAATCTACTTATGTATAATCTTACCACACTGTTGGACTCACTTCCTGCAAATGATTGGCTTCAATACTTGCACTTTCAATATGAAATTAATTATTGTATTATAGTCATGTACATTTCAGCAATAAGTCCACTTTCTTTAAGATCTTTCTTTTTTATGGCAAAATGACGAGAAAATACTCTTAAGATTTTCAAAGCTGTTTTGTGATTATTTTACAAAAATTTTAAGCCCAATAAAAATTTCTCAATAATTATATAACTGGGAAGTCTTTTTGTCCATCCTACGAAAAACTAATTGAAAAACAAAAACCCGTTTCAAAACTTTACCTATTATACACAAAATTAAACAAATTTATAAATACAAATTAATATTTCTATTTCCAAAACGCAGCATCGCGTTCCGCCACTCAACACGCAATGCCTACATGATTCTGCGGAAAGCGAGAAATGAAAGTGTCATAATGGGAACAGAGTGTCGTAACACTAAATTCACAGGTTCTTTCTGTCTATGCCCTATACACTCTGTATACTCCCTATACACTCTGCTATGTGTGGGATAAGCTAAAGATATATAAAAATAATAACATAATTGAAAAATATCTTGGGTCTTTAAATGTAAATTCTAATTTTTGAATGAATTTAAAGTGTAAAAGTTTGAATTTGAGGTTAACAGCGGCGAATTTTGAGAGTAAAAGGATGAATTTGAAATATAAAATTGCAGTGTAAAAGGGTAATTTGCGAAGCAATATATAGCAATAGCAACAATACTTTTCGAGGCCGGTCGTGGCGCAGTGGCACAAGGTGTGACTGTAACCGACTGGTTGTGGGTTCGATCCCCACTCGAGGAGATAAAATATTTACTTAAATTTATATTTCCATTTCTTCGCTCTGGTGTCGAGGTTAAGCGCGGCGTTGATAAGTGGCGTTCTGCCACTCAACACGCAATGCCTCCAGAATTCGGCAGAAAGTGGGGAACGGAGTGTCTTAACACTGGGTTCCCTCTGCCTACCCTGCTGTGTGCGGGATACAGCGTGAAGCTGATAAAAAAATATATATTTTTTTCGACTTTTGGAGTAAGTGCCAAACTACAACTTGCAAATCTTTTTTATAACATAATATTTATTAGCTTTACTGTGTATTTAGAAGTTATCTATTTATGTTATATTTGCCTTGGCTGTCGCCGAATTCGATATTTCTTTAATTATGGAAATATAAAATGAAAAAGATGGGATTATTATTATATTATATTACTTTTCATAATATTAAACATACAATCTAGAGTAGTTTTCTTAGATCCCTTAAAAATTTGCAGTCATTTTACTAGTGATTTTTCTTATAGTGACCTGACCTCCAGATGTTTGAATTTGAACCAAGCTTTGATCTAACTGATACAATTTCATAGTTGTACCTTCTAATACGGATGATGATGATATATTTACACCATCTTCGTTTACAGTCACTAAGTTTACATCATCCACTTCATTTTTTATATAAGTTTCATTGCCATTCAAACATTCAGTTGTTTCAAAATCCAAAGTACTTTGTACATTATCAACAACGACAAGTTCTGTCTTCATGTTACTATCTTCTTGTAATATTAGCTCTCCTGATACTTCTAATGGGATTTCTTCAGTTAATAAAATATCTTTGTTTTCACTTTCACAGCTGAGTTTTGTTTCTCCTCTCGCTTTTGTTAAAATATTATTTGTATCATTGTCAGCGAAAATAATGTTATCATCCATTACTAACGGCAGTTGTTGTACAATTACAAGTCCTTTATTTTTGCATTCTCTCTCGTGGGTTTTGATATGTTTAGCTAAGTAATTTTTCCTTTTAAACTTCTCTGAACAGACGGCACATTCATAGGGTTTTTCACCTGTAAATGTAAATATTCGAATAAATATATAGATATACATGGGCGTATCTAGAGATATTTTGTGGACTTTATTTTCGAGATATGTTCGTGTATGTTGTTTTTTTTATTTTTCCCAACAATTTTTTTTGTTACTAAATTTGTGAGGTGGCCACCAGAATACTGTAGTGTGGGCCGGGTCACCCAGCCTCCCCTATTTCTACGCCTATATATTTTACGTATATGTATATATTTTAGTGTTAAGTTCCTAGTCCGAGTCTTATTGTTCAAGTCCCTATATAACAGGGGTTCCCCACTTTTTCTTGATCAAGGACCACTTTTATATCATTCTCAGTAGCAGGGACCACTATGCATGTAAGTATAACAAAAATATCTGTGATAATCAAACAGAAACTTCGACTCACCATCTCCAGTTATAAAATTAAAATAGTCCGCGGACCACTACTTGGGAACTATATAATAACAAGTGTACTCCATGCAAAATGAACCAAGCCGGTTTTTTGCATGGCACTTAAGTGTACCCTGATATAATATCCTACTAATATTATAAATGTGATTTTTTGTGATGTTTGTTTTAAAAAAATGTATAATAATTTATATATAATATAACAATAAGTTTTAGCAGGAGAAGCCGTGTTTAGGTCGTTAGTCTTGTATAAGTTATTATGTCTGAATTGTTTCTTTCGCGCCTGCTCCTTGCTACGTCTTTTTAAGTTACATATTTATACATGTGTGTTTGTGTGTGTCAGTTACCAGTGAGGTCAGTCGTGGCGCAGTGGCACAAAGTGTGACTGTAAACCGACTGGTTGTGGGTTCGATCCCCACTCGAGGAGATGAAATATTTACTTAAATGTATATTTCCATTTCTTCGCTCTGGTGTAGAGGCAAAGCGCGGCCGTGAGTTCTGCCACTCAACACGCAATGCCTCCAAAGTTCGGCAGAAAGCGGGGAATGGAGTGTCTTAACACTAGGTTCCCTCTGCCTACCCTGCTGTGTGCGGGATACAGCGTGAAACTAATTTAATTTTAATTTAATTTTAGTAACCAGTGTGTATGAGGTAGTGGTCGCGCAGGCGCGCCGCGTTGATGAAGGCCTTGGGGCAGGCGCAGCAGGCGAAGGGGCGCTCGCCGCTGTGCTGCCGCAGGTGCGTGCGGATGTCGGTGCGCGCGAACCTTGCATACCGTACATAATACACCTTAAATTCGTCTACATTGACAAGAAAAGCTATACACTATATTTAGACTTGCAGCTTTTTATCTCTAGATGTTTGTAAAATATGGAGCCCAATATCATAGCCCCACTCCCGTTTCCTTTATATTATTGTTATGCCATAGTCAGGCGACAAGATTTGATCTTGACCTCTTCTTATTTTTTTTAAATACCTACCTACTACATAGTTATTTTAACTCTTCAACACTATTAATGCTGTTCTATTTCTTAATTTAACGCTTTAGCGCGTATTACTTTATAGTATAGGTTACTTTTAACTAAACTCAACCAATGAAGATTAATCAATTCAATATAAAGGAAGTAACATAAACAAAATGCTGGATTAATGATGTAAAAATTGAAAGTCTATTTGTTTATAAGCCACTGTTATTGTGTATATATGTGTATGTCATTTCATAGCTAAGTTTAATTTCTATGTTTATTTAGTGAAAATCTTTATACAAATTTCTTTTGTGCAGTAATTTCCGAAATTTGAACCGTATATCTTTTAGATGGTTTATACGTTTGTGAAGGCTTCTGCGACAAAGACTGCGTTTGTCGTGGTCTGTGATGGCTTGCGAGAGCTTGCCGCAGATCCAGCCCTGTGTCGGTTTTTGAACGGTTTTTTGAACTGTTTGTGAGCGTTTGCCGAGCCATCACAAGCATATAAGCTACGTATTAGACATTCCTTACCTCTTCTCACATACAGGACAGCTGTACGGTTTTTCCCCGGTGTGAGTGCGTCGATGGCATGTCAATGACGAGCCTGATGTAAATTTACGTTGACATATGTCACAAGTATACGGCTTTTCTCCTAAAGAACATTAAAATATAAAAATAAAATAAATAAATCAGCTTCACGCTGTATCCCGCACACAGCAGGGTAGGCAGAGGGAACGTAGTGTTAAGACACTCCTATTTACATTAAAATATATTGTTATAAATTAGAAATGGTACACGTTTGCTAAGAATAAACGTATAGTCATCACGTGTACACGTGTTGCCAGCTTTCCGTTCAATTTTAGAAGCGTTTGTTTCGTTTGCATGTTGAGAAGCCGAACTTAACGCTGCGCTTTGTTTTCTTACCAGAGCGAGGATATAAAAATTATCCATTCTCTCGAGTAGGAATCGAACCCACAACCGTCACATTTACATATCTAAATTTAATTGATATAAATTAATTTTAATGCACTGAATTTGCAATGTTTTGCCGGTTTGTTTATAATATATGTATAACGTGACAATTCTTTTTGCGGCTCGAAACGGGACACCGGTTTTTTTCGTTAATTAGCAATTTTTATTATTTTAAACTATTGTATTAAAAAGTAATATTTGACTTTTTGTTTATTTCCATTTTTTGTGGACTTTTCGTTTGTTGTGCTTACATATTTTTACTGGATTATTCCATATTATTCGGCGTTCTTTGGGAACACCGGGACACACAAGTAAAAACTCGGACGGTCCCGTTAAAAACGTGGCGTCTGGTCACATTAATAATACATGACTCATCAATTACTGCTTAAAACAAAGTGGTCCAAGAAGCTTACGATTAGATTAGATTCAGGTTTTTGCTAATTAAAATATGAAAGATTTTTCCAAGACTACATTTTAATATTTCTTCTTATGTATATATCAAAGTCAAATGCTTAACAACTTTTGTTAAGGACGTATTTAATTATTTCTTATAGTACTAGCTGGAACACAAGAGCCTCTCATTCCATTATCGTTCTGAATAATTTATTTGAAAAGAGTTTTGAATATAAATATCTAATATATGGATTTAGAATGCATATCATTATAGTTTATATTATGTTTATAAATTATGAAACTTACTGTATAAAGTAAAATAAAAAAGAATATTAACTTTAACACTCTCTAAATACCTTTAGATTATATCATCTAATATTTGTGTTAAGCATAAAACAACCAGGTTGTTGTGTATCTGTATTCCAAGAACATGTAGACGTGGGTATTTAATATATATTTTTATATCAAATATCCAGATGTAACAAAACAGTATGTTAAAATTATTTTTTTTATTTTAAATAATACAGAAAGTTTCATAATTTCCAGATATGATATGAAGTGTATTATTAATTATACACACTCTAGACCCATATATTACATGCTTCATACCTCCACAAATCGTTAAGAAAAAGCATCTCGACAAATAGACAGACAGACAGACAAAAAAGTGATTCTATAAGGATCCCTTTTTTCTTTTGAAGTATGAAATCCTAAAAAAACTCTTGTAACTTGTAACCTTGTGTTCATTAAATAAAATTAATTGTAAGATAGTAAATACCTGTATGGGTTCTCATGTGTAATTTCAAGTTGGAGGTCTGTATGAAGGCCTTGCCGCATATGGAGCATACATATGGTTTTTCCCCCGTGTGTGTTCGATGGTGGGTGTTTCGCGTCGACTCATGGCGAAAACTATTAACATAATTGTTGTCATGAATTTCGGAACTGTGTTTTTTTATGAAAATTTCATCAATGAAGTTAGTTTAGAAATAAATGGGGACTCGGAGTGATGAAATATTTATTTAAATTTATATTTCCATTTCTTCGCTCTGGTGTCGAGGCAAAGCGCGGCGTTGAGTTCCGCCACTAACACGCAATGTCTCCAGAATTCAGCGGAAAGTGGGGAATGGAGTGCCTTAACACTAAATTCCCTTTGCCTACTCTGCTGTGTGCGGGATACAGCGTGCAGCTGATTTAATTAAATTTATTTTTTAATTTCTTGTATATATATATGTGTATATATATTTTTATATATATATTTCGCAAAATACTAAATAGTATATTGCATTAAAATTTGTACTTTTTTGTTTTTTAATCTTGTTAGTGTTCGCCGTATATAGTCATTTTTGCATTTGTATGAGTAATCATTAAAGCAGAGCCGAACAAAAAACTTTTAAAAACAATGTTTATTATTAGAGATAAGTAAAATCAGAAAATAAAAAAATATATATTAATTCTTCTACACCGAATAATAAATTATACTAATTTTTACTCGCGATTGATGTATCGTTTGTGTTAATAGCGAATCGTTCCGTTGTATCATCAAGAACACTCTTTTCCCTTTTGCTTAATCACTTACATTTTTATATTTTTGTATAGATAAAGCTCCAATATCTTACTTGAACAAAAATGTCTACGCGAAGACATACACAGCGACTTGGTGAATACATTAAGGGACTTTACTCCTCTATATTCCATAGTTAGCCTACTGGGCACAAGAGTTTGAGCTAAGAAAAATAATGATGGACGAACATTGTGAAGTCGTCTTTGTCGGTTAGTAAAGCTAGCATAAAATAAAGTAGAAAAATTATATTGGCAGATCGAATCAGGCATTTAGTTGAGGCTGAGTAATTAAAAAATCCTTGCAAACAATCTACGTATGAGAAAGGCACATTAGGTGCCGAATGTTAACTTACAAGCAAAAGAAGAAACAAGTCGATATTTCAAGTGACAATATTGAAAAGTTTCAAGAAGGCCAGGAAAATTTTTGTTAAGTCTTGTGACCACAGACGACATGGATCTACCACTTTGATCTTGAACGATGATATGGAAACGAGCGGAAGAACTTTAAAATGCATCTCAGTAGGACAGGTTATGGAGTCCATTTTTTTGGAACGCTTTGATATGGGAGTTACTACTACGCAAAACAAATAAGAATATTGCGGGAGGCTACCAAGGAGAAAAGGCGCGGCAAACTGCAGGCTGGAGTGCTATTTCACCAAAACAACGCGATGGCTCAAAGAGCTATGTCTGCCGGCCAAGAAGCGGGTATTGAACTGGTGAACACTGCTATTCGTCAGACTTCTACGCCAGCAACTTCTTTATTTTTCTTCAGCTCATGGAACCCCTCTGGGGAAAAATTTTGACGGCGACAGCGGCGTGATTGTCGCGATTTTTGAATTTGACGCTGGTCAAGGATTTTTTAAAGAGAATTCTAAGTTTAGAAAAGGGTTTAGTGGTACTTTGTTGTTTTCAAACTGCCACTAAATAGAAATGTATATATTGCGATGAATGTGTATACGACTTTTACTGAAGAAAATACATTTTCTTTTCTCCTGAATACATTTTATTATTCTGGTAAGGCAAAGTGCGAAGTCGCCATTCGCAGGCAATGTTCCGCATTCGTTGACTCTGCCTGATGAAATATTAGTAATAGCATGTCGGTCACCGTTTGTCGCAGTAGCGGCAGGCGAACTGCTTGAGGTCGGAGTGCACGCGGCGGTGCGACGCGAGCAGGCGCCGCGACGGGAAGCGCTTGTCGCACACGTCGCACGCGCACGGCCGCGCGCCCGTGTGCCGCGACATGTGCACGCCCAGCTGGCTGCTGTCGCAGAACCTGCCCCACACACCCAGCCACATGTTATTTTAAAAATTCTAACGTCGAATAATCTAAATAAAAATTATGTATTTTTTTATTTTCATTATTTGACTTTGACTTTGAACAGTCTTGACAGACAGACAGACAGACGGACGAAAAAATTATCTGAAATGATTTTGAGGTACGGAACCCCAAAAACGAGTATGTGTCCCCAATTGTAATGAATACCTTTTGTCACACACGTGGCAGCAGTGCTTCTTCTCGCGCTCCTGGCCGGTGTGCACGCGCACGTGGCGCCGCAGCGCGCACAGCTCCGCGAACGTCTTGTCGCAGCTGTCGCAGGCGTAGCGCTGCGACTGCATGTGGCGGCGGATGTGGCGCCGGAACCTGCTGCGCTCTGCCGGAAAGTATTATAATCAAAAGTTCAAGGCAAACAATTCAGGGCCACGACTTATCAACCATACTGTATTGACACATACACAGAAAGACAACGCATTTAGCAACGCAGAAAAAACTGAACTGTTGCTGGAAAGTATAATTATGCACGAAAAAAGAGTTTCGTAAACGGAAAATTAAAAGATTTTACGTTTTTCCGCTGAATAATAAAACTTACGAGAACAAAGTTGCGGATGACAAGTCGTAAATAAAAAAGACATATATTCCTAAGAGCAGTACAATCCTACTAAGCGATTAATACATACATAGAAAGTGAATATATGTGTGTTTACTTCATACATTGTATGTTTGTTAAATATAATGTTGTTTTGTTTAAAAGTAACCTACGAATAAAGGTTATATATAGGTACCTGTAAACTCTTTTAGACATTTATTGCAAGTCCAATTATTGCCTTTATTATGTAAAGCAGAATGTATTTGAAGATCACTTTCACAGATGAATGATTCCTTGCATTGTCCACAGCTGTATGGTTTTGTACTTAAAATGTTATTACTACGGCATTCCTTTAAGTGAGCTCTTAAGGTTTTTGATTTTATAAATTTCTGGAAATAAATATTTTTTTTTTGTTATTTGCTTCATCATACTTGATATTCCCTAACAAGGAGCTGTGGTGGCTCAGTGGGGGCAGTGTCTAAATGTAAAGGCGACAGTTGTAGATTTAATATCCACTCGGGGAAGTAAATTATTTTCAGCTCCTCGCCTTGGTAAGACAACTAAGCGAGGCGTTGAATTTCGCTATTTGTTAAATTACAATATCTCGATAATTCAGCGGATAGTGAGAGTGGGGTGTAATAACACTAGATGCCCTCTCCCTACCCTGCTATAAACAGGATACAATGTAAAGATAAAAAAATATACTTGCTTTAATTATAGCTTAGATCATATTATATACTTACACCAAAATATACTATTTTCAATTATTATAAATAAACCTTTAAACTATTTTAAATATTTGTTTCAATTGATCTAATGATTGTTGGTTTAGCATAAATTTATTTAGGCAGTTTTACCTTTGAACACAATTCACAGCTGAGACATCGTTTTAATTTATTTTTGTGGGTAGTCTTTGTTTTGGTTAGTTTCAAATCTGTAAATTATATGCACTATTTAAGATAGTAATATTATTTCTTTGATTATTTAATTAAATTAAATATTACCTTCTTTTTGTGATGACATTGGCTCACTGAAATGAAAATAATGCACAGCTGAGTTTATATAAATAAATATATAATATTTTATTCAAAATCAAATATAAATCAGACAGGTCTGTCGTGGAGCAGAGGCACAAGCGAGTGACTGTAAACACCACAGGTTCGATTCCCATTCGAGGAAATAAAATATTTCTGTATGCGCTATATTTCAAAGCGCGGTGTTCAGCTACGCCACTCGACCTGCTATGCATTCAGAATTTGTCGGAAAGTGGAGAGCATGTTTTAACACCAGGCTCACTCTGCACACCTTGCTACCGAACATACAATGTCTCGAAAATGACATGTAGGGAAAACAGTATCTTAAGACTTGGTTTCCTTTTCCTATTCTGCTAATGTGGGACAGCTAGAAGCTAAAAATGTAAATAAGCCAATGATATTTACCTTTTGAGATCTTTTGGAGGTTCCTTATGGGTATCAGTAAGGAAAAAAAAATCATCTTCTAAATATTCAATTTCTGCAAATCCAAGCATATTTTATTTTTATATTTTAATTACAACTTGTGTTTAAACATGTTCAAAGATGGAATGTTATTGAACTGCATTATTTCTACATTCATTATCATATTACTACATTCTATATTTTTTATTTCCATTAAATTTGGAATTTAAACTTCTAAATTATGAACTTAATATGTAGTGGAAATAATATATTGGAATATATTGAGATTTGATGGTGTTACCTTCATGATCATCAAGTCTTTCTATTATGTAACTAGTTTTTTTGTTTATGTTGTCTTCTATGTTTCCTACATGTTTATTAAGATAGCTTACAGGATGTATGTCACCTGTACTTTTCTTATTTATATCAATAATTGTTGTTTGTGTTCCTATATCCTTTTTATCGGAGTATCTGGTTAAGTAAAATACAAATTATTTTTTTGAGAAAATTTAGGATCATTTTCTTATTAAAAAAAACTGAATCTTACCTAAGATGTTGATCATAATCACTATTAATGCTTGGTTTTATTAATTTTCTAAGAAAATTATCAGTGTTGCAACATTTTGTTTTAAACTCATAGAAATGCACAATATCATTGTGACAAGTTAGACATATTTGTAATGGAAGGTTTTCTTCTAGATGAACCTAAGCAAATATTAAATATTGAAAATGTAATATGTCCTAAAGAATAAATATAATTAGTCGTTTTCTAGGATTTGTAGCAAACAGACTTACTTTAATACATGAAACAGCTGAAAACATATCTGCAAATTTTAAGTGTCTAGTTTTAGACGTAAGCGAAATCATATTACTTTCTGTTGACAAACAAACTCGACAAATAGATTTTAAATCAATGTTTTCCTCTAATTTCTTCTTAAATTCTCCATTGAAAGCTGTCTCAATATTAGATTTCTCAGAAACAATTGTATCATCTAATAACATTTTTGCTTGATTGATATCAACAATGGCAGTAAAAGGAATTTCACTTTCCAAATCTATAGAAGATTCAATTTTTATTTTTTCCTTATTTGCCATATTGTTCATATGCTTATTGCTTGTACATTTAAATCATCAAAGTATAAAATTGTTTAAAAGCAAATAAATTAAAGATACCATGTATATATAGAAAATACTGCAGAGCAGAATTTAACTTTTGTATTTTCATGCAGTATTATAAATTTACATTATGAAATCCATTTTGAAATCATACTTAACAGAATATTATTAATTACACTTGACGTGTAAAAACTTTATATTCATTTATACCACCAACAGTTCTGTTAAGTTTGGTCTTTGTTCATGGCAAAAAGGTTGATGTTGCACATTATTAAATAATTATATTATAGTACATAATGCAGATCAACTCAGTTCTTTTATGTATTGTGTAGTACTTGAAACTATACTCTATAACTCTAAAGAAAGGAACATCATACTCTAAAGAGTTAATGCTTGAGCGTGTTTAGTGTATGATATGGTAATGATGGTTCTTTGATTATGGCGTTCCGAGCGTGCCAGTTGAGCACATATCACTTCGCCAATGTCACGTTGCGTGAACAAGTTACGACGGAGGTTGTACAGTAAAAAGGAGATAATGTTGTATGTTTAGTGTTTACAATTATTGATGTGACTTAACATTTGACACATGTCAACTAATAATGTTAATGACATTAGTCGTCACTTGTGATCACAGAAGTCAGAACACATATGCCCAAAGGGTGATTTACATTTATACCTAATCTGTTCATATTCTATATAGATTGGCAAAAAAGAGTATGGAAAAATGAGGGCGCCACTACTTTTTATATGGCTGCCCCATATAGTACGGCAAGAATTACAGTCATTATATTTATTATTATTCTGGCAAATTGTATTCAGGTCTACTCGAAATATCTCTGTTGGGAATGAAATGAGAGATAAACATTTTAATTTCGAAATCCTTTCTTATTCAATCTTATGTAAAATTATTTTATTCAATATCTTATATTAATGAAGGCTCAAGTGCTGATATTCAGAGTCCAACATATCTTCGTTGTTGGTTCGAGTTGTTTATTAAACACTTCACTTCAGAAAAAATAATTAACTGGCCATCTCAAAATTCTGAAGTGTCTCCATTGGTGACATCTCGGAAATTAATTACTAATTATTCTATATAAGTGTAAAGAGTTCTACCCTTCTCATATTATATCGTACTCGCATTACCCTCTTCGATATTCATAACATGTCTCCAAGAATTCCTCCAGTACTAACTATATATCATGTGAATTATTTATTGTTTATGGGCGATTTTAAAACTTACTATAACAACATAGAAGAAATTGCATTACCATATAGAACTTCTTCTTGTTCGAATCAAAGCTTGGAAAATTCAGATTATCTTTAGTTAGTATTTAGCCACAGGCCGTTGCCGGGCCTAGGCTGACTAATCCTGTCCCCACAATGAACTGGAATATAGAAGTAATCTATAAAAAAGAAACCTTTTGTCTTATGATAAACAGATCAAAATTGTATAGGTCTTTTTTTGGACGAATATTTTATTATATTTATAATTTTCTTAATGACCTTCTAAAATAGAAACAGCAACGGCTCGTAAATAATATAATAGGTATTGCACTTCAAAGAGTAAAGTAATATAATATTCTGTAAAAGAAAGCTCACATTTTTTGAGGCGACATCTACAAATTGAATATGGACCAATACACCGATAGTGTACATAATAGGTCAGGGCAATAGTATTTTCGTATTTTGAATGTATTATTAGTAATCAAAACCTTTTTGGATGTACTGAATGTAACTGGCTGGTTTTAATACCATTAAATGTAATATTCTGAAGAAAACAATAAATAAAAAAAAAACTACCCGCCATTTTTCAATTATTTTTCAAGCAAGCAAAATGAACGTATATGACGAAAAAATTCGGTACAGTTTAAAATTTTATTACAAAAAAGGTAAAAATGCGACGAACGCCGCCAATAAAATTTGTGCGGTTTATGGACCTAGGCCGGTATCAATAAGAGTAGCATAAATGTGGTTCAAGTGTTTCAAGTCTAGAAATTTTAGTGTGAAAGATAAGGTTCGGTCTGGACGCCCTGTCACAGATAAAATCAGTGCCATATTTCAGAAAGTGGACCAAATTCGACATATTAGTAGCTACAATATTGCTGAAGAACTGGATGTTGATCATAAAACAGTTTTATGTCATTTACGAAAGTCTGGGTACAAGAAATAACTTGACATTTGGGTACCACACAACCTCACTGAGAGAAACTTAATGCAACGTGTTTCAATTGCGATTCTTTGTTGAAAAGAAACAATGCCGAACCATTTCTTAAAAAGTTGATTACGGGTGATAAAAAATGGATGATTTACGATAAGCATGTGCACAGGCCTCACAGACCATGGCAAAGCCCGGCCTGACTCAGAACAAAGTGATGCTATGTCTATGGTGGGATTGGTAAGGAATCGTCCACTATGAGCTTTTGCCACCGTGTAAAACTATCGATTCTGACCTCTACTGTCAACAACTGATCAGGTTAAAAAAAGTTATTAGGAAAAACCGGCCGGAGCTGGTGAATAGGAAGGGCCTGGTGTTCCACCATGACAACGCCAGACCGCACCGGATGTTGATGCATCCTCCGTATAGCCCTGATCTTGCTCCATCAGATTTCTACCTTTTTCGGTCATCGCAGAACTCTTTAGGAAGCATAAAGCTAACCTCAAAAGAACATTGTGAACACTACCTTTTAGATTTTTTTAATCAAAAATCTCAAAATTTCTACAGGAATGGGATTATGGCACTACCCACAAGATGGCAACAAGTCATGGATGAAAACAGGACATACATATTATAAGTATATAAAAAATTATACCTAAAAAAAAATTCCTTTGTATGAACAACACGAAAATACTTTGGCCCCGACCTTATATGTACTTATAGTCATGTTTTGTTATTATTTACTTGAACGTATGATTGGATATTTCAAATAAAACAACAGAGATTATAATTTTTTCATTTTTGAGTCAGCTATAATATATTAGGGCTGCCACTTTTGTACCAACATGAGTCTTAGGCATTTTAGATCAAAATGTAAAAGTACACAACAAAAAGTAGTGTCTTTTCGCAGAACAAGTGATTAATGCGTAGTGCAGCGCCCTTTTGCAATATAGTGTACCACTATTTTAAGGCAAAGTCGCTACAGTAAGGCAGAAGAGAGTAAAGCCGGACACGATAACATTCTGGAAGCAAATAACCAAAATAGAATTATAAAAATTGAGAGATCTGCGCACGCGTACGCATATAGAGCAGCCGCCATTTTACAATTTATTTTGTTTGGTCTTACCACCATGACCGTAATTATTGGCGTTCCATTATCTCTGGGTAACCTGCCAGGGATATTGCGTAAAGCTAAGCAAGTGATCTTACCACTTGTTACAGCTCAGTTACCGTAATAAAAAAAAATAATAAAAATATCTTGGATTCAAATAATAGATGGTGTTTAATAATTTTTAACAAAAAAACCGACTTCTTCAATTTCAACCTGATCCTACAATCAGGACCTAATCAAACTTTCTCCAAACTATCGTCCAAGGAACCTTTTCTATAAAAAAAATATTCAAAATCGGGTGGCGTGATATTGAATTATTCGCTCAATTGTCACGCACATACGTAATGCAAATTTAAGACTTATGTGATTTTCTCATAGATACCATTGTCAGAAATGGACCAAAAAAATGGGACCACACGGGAAGCACTAGGTTTCAAATAAAAAATATATATTAAAAACGGTTCACAAAGTCAAAAGTTCTGAGGTAATGAATATTTAAAAAATCCCTGTTGAAATGATAACCTTCTCCTCCTTTTCTTTTTTTTACATTTTTAAAGTGTTATTCCACACTTAGAAAAGAAAAAAGGGTTCAAATCTCGCTACGTTCTACTTTTTATACATTTTCTTAATAATCTTTTTATACATTCTTTTTTTCTTATAGGAAGTCGGTTTAAAATGTATGTAAAATACATACGACTCAAACAGCGCAAAGTTCAATTTGTCAAAATTTACAAGTTGGACTTGTCTTTTACCTACAATCCTGAAATGGGTACGGAATCCTCTGCTATGGGTACTGCAGGACTATATAATTTTGTAGAATATATTTTAAAAATATATATCTTGCATTTATTTTACGTCTACTCTATTATTTAATAATAATAATAAAAAAAAGAAAAAATCTTGGCACCACCGGTTCATCGCGTTGTAAAACCTAATGTATAATGTAGGATTGAGCCTACATACGGGCACTTTTAAAATGTGCATAAGAGTTCACATCCACTGTCCGAGCTATCTCTATATACGTCTTTGAAGTTCTAGAACAAATTTAAGTCTTTAATACGTTGTATTTAGTTTCATTTCTATAAGTTTATTATTAAATATACGTAGATGTTTAATTTACTACGAAGTAGTAGATACTATATATGTATAATCAAAACAATTATATCAATGTTAGACTATATATTATTATCAAATAAAAATGTGTTCTTAAAATTGACTTTATATCTGCTTATTCATGTAAAGAAAATTTTATATATGATAGCAAATATTTGAAGTAATATTGTGCCCCTTGAGATAAACCTGACCTGTAGAGAGATAAGGGGTGGAAGGGTCTCTGTCGGACAGACCCGGACAAGCGAGACGGTGACCGACCGGTGGACAACTTCGCACAATACTTTTTGCATCCATTTGGCTGCGACTTCGCTGGATTAATGTAAAACATTTTTATCACCAATATGTTTATTGGAATAACATCTAGTGGTGACAACGTCAACTCCCACTACGATTACTTGATTTGAACAAACAAGAAGGTGAGGAACACTTTCTGCTTATCAAGGGTCATGTGAGCCAATCATTTTATAAAAGTTTATTAATAAGTTAACAAATGATACGTCTTTTCTGATGTTTTGTAGAATAATGATGGTGAGATGTGTGTACTTTAGGTAATTTAAAAAAAAATTAGCGAGCAACGCAAACCAAAAACGTTTTAAGTATTTAAATATTTGCAAGTTAATAAGTTTTTCATAAAGAAATTTTAAATGATACTAAGTTAACGTTTAAGAAGAACACAACACAACATGATTTCTGTTATTCGGTTACAGGTATCGGTTTTATTAACAAGTATCCAATACTTATAATTACGATAATGGCACTGGATTTTATTGCTGGATGTATTGGTGGTAAGTAAAAAAATATATAATTAAATATTTTACCATCTCACATACCTATAATTGGACTGCAAGTATTATAATCTTAGTATTTAGTATCGTATCTTATCATTACTTTCAATCTTCAGGTTGTGCTGGAATTATTGCTGGTCATCCATTAGATACCTTAAAAGTGCATGTACAGTCAGGTAGAGGTAGTGCATTAGAATGTGCTAAAACTCTTTTGAAAGGAGGAACATTATCAATGGCATATAGAGGAGTCGGGGCTCCTTTAGGTGGTATTGCAGGAATAAATGCTATAGTTTTCGGTGCTTATGGAAATACAAGACGAGCACTGCCTAATCCGGATTCTTTGTCGACACATGCAATAGCCGGTGGTATTGCGGGGATGTTACAAAGTTTTGCCTGTGCACCAGTCGAACTGGTAAAAACACGACAGCAGCTGGCGAAACCTAACGAGGGCATACCTACCAGTGCGTGGGGTGGAGCCCGTTATATTTTGCGAACTGGTGGATACAAAGCGCTATTTCGGGGCTTGGGTATAACAATAGCTCGAGATTGTCCAGCTTTTGCTATTTACTTCACTTCATACGAAGCGATGACTCGAGGAGATCAGTCGGTCATGAAAGTGTTTACGGCTGGTGGAATAGCGGGAGCATTGTCATGGATCATACTGTATCCTATAGACGTCGTAAAATCAAGATTCCAAGGAGATGCTATTGGAAGATATTCTAGTGCTTGGGATTGTCTTGTAAAATCTGTAAAGTCGGATGGTTTTAGGTGTTTAGGACGAGGAATTGGTGCAGTAACGTTACGTGCCTTTATAAGTAATGGAGCTTGCTTTACTGCTGTTGCCTGGACCGAGCGAGCTTGGCAGCGTATGTTAACTAATGAAACTGGTAACTTAGTTCAAGCAAATACTATTGGGGAAGGTGTTATATGTGAAAAATAAAAATACAAATACAACAACACTTAAAAATATACTATTGAGATAACTTTTTATATTTTTAATAAATTTAAAAATATTATTATAAATGAGGTAATGGCAATATGTAATCAAATTATTTGATTAACTTGTTTCTAGGTACATAAATATTTATTGACACGTTCCTATTGGTTTTGAAATATTTTTTCAATTCTAAAAAAAATGTATTTATTGAAAAATGTATATTATGTAAATAAGGCAAAAAAGGTTCATTATTGTAATGTATATCTATAATAGAATACTCAATCATTGGCAATTGAATAGTGAATATATTAAATAATTAGAATAAATCACAATTTATTTGATTTTTTGGCTTTTTAGTTCATTTCGTATAAAAAAATATATAAATATTTTTTCCAATACATTGAATATTTTATAATGCACCGTACATCTATGGATGCATAATATTAATACAAATTTTATTTGTTGCATCTACATCCCTACGAACTACCACGTAAAAAAATCTGTCTCAAATTTTATAGGTACCTAATAAGTAGACCTTATTCATATGTACCTATTACATACTAGCGACATATCTGCGTTGCGGCTTCGCCGGTTTGAACTACAGAATTATCTATTTAATAATTTGATTTGCGTTTGTGTTCTAATATAATGTTTGCGGCACTTATAGAGCGGTCGGATTCGCCCAACGAGGGTTCCGTACCAATTTCACGATTGTAGGTCAACAAGAAGTACAACTTCTAAAAGTTGACAAACTTAAATTTGTTTGTTAAGTTGTATGTACGCATTTTGTATGAAATGAACTATAATAACTTATATTGTATTAATAGTTTTTTCTGTAATATAATAAATAAATTTCCATTTTTCGGATTTTTCTCTTTATATTCTTCCTGATAAATTTTGTCTTGACAGAGGAACAGACATACTTACAGACAGACAGACAACAAAGTAATCATTTATTGGCTCAGTTTTTTCTTAGAGAATCTTAAAAATAACAGCTCTTCCATTTTTACCCGACTGCGCAACACAAAGGGGGGTAGTATGTTTATAATTAGAAAATATTTAATAATAAAATAATTAATAATGAAAATAATTGAGACCATCGTGGTGTAGGGCACAAGGCTGTTACTGTAACGCTACGGTTGTGGGTTCGATCCTCAAATGCTCGGCGTTGAGTCCCACCACTCAACACGCAATGCCTCGAAAAAAATTGTAGAAAGTGTGGAACAGAGTGTCATCACTAGGTACCGTCTGCCTACCTATATGCGGGATACAGCGTGAAGCTTCGAAAGAAAACGAGTTTTCCTCAAATGGAGGAGTTCTAAGAAGAACTGTTATATAATTTGGTCTAAAATTCAATGAGATGGTTGGATGTTCTCAGGATGCTGGATGGTCTCTAATTCTTTTTTTTCAATGAAGAACGTTTTCACTTATATACAATGTAATATACAATGTAACTTAAAAAAATATAAATAAAAATATATACAGGTTTAACGTGATCGATGGATTAACGGTTGTCTATGGGTAGAGGACCTCAGTACCTATTCCTTTCATCCTCTATGTATGTTCTGCGATTTTCAGTGGTTCAGCAGATATTTGAAATTTGTGATTTTTTTTTAAAATTGGCAAATAACATAAAGACTCAACAGTTGGACTGCTCGTGATTTACTTTTCCCAATATAGCTCAAAAGTAGGCTTTTTGTATCATATAGGTAATAGTTTAAAAGTATCGGTTTATAAATAAATTTTGGAAATATCATAATTTTTTTTTTAAACTACCTTTGTATCCCTGTAACCATAATATCTGCTCAACTACTAAAAATCGCTGAGGTCCCCTTCCATAGATCACCGTGGATCCGTCGATCGAGTTATAGCCTGAATATTCTATTATTTATTTATTACTAGCGGCTCGCCCACGGCTTCGCCCGCTACATACATGATTATTGATTTAATAAGCAGAATTGATTGACAACTATAATGACTTCTAATATGATTTTTTTACGACATTATCGTCAAAGAATTTTTGATTGTTTTAAATAAAAAAAATACGACCATTGTTGATATTTAATATTTATAAAATATACATAAAGCTAATTATTTATTACACGTATATATTTTTGTCACTTTATGTTCTTTTTACCTACATAATATACTCTGTTAAATGTGCTGATGTCAGTGAATAATTTGATTTACTCATTCAAATACAGCCTTAAATGTTAAATTATTGATTTGAAGGATTCATAATATTCTTTGTAAAATAACTGTAATAATTGCATATTAACTCCTGTACAGTTTTTAAATTAGTTACATATATTATATGAACGAACCAACCAAAAAATCTTTGTATTTACTTGATATTTCTTTCAAGATCGGTCTTTATCTCTGTGTTGAATGAATTACGACTTTTTTCAAATGACGATAACTTTTTTTTGAATGAACCGATTTTGATGAACTTAAAGTTTACTTTATGAACTAAAATAACTGATGAACTAACTGTATTTAAGTTGAGTTAAAACAAAGCAATTGGTGATATTTTCATTTCTTCGCTCTGGCATCAAGGCGAAAGCCCGACGTTGAGTTTCTTCAACACGCATTGCATCGATAAATTGTGTTCAATATCGATTATGCCGCCCCACCTACATATGCCGAGTTTTGTTAAAGAAGGCTATTTAATGGTTTTTCATTGTAGTGGGAAAAAATAAATAAAAGTTACCGAAAATAAACAAAGTTCTTGTATCCAAGCTATCTAAAATTTCGTGTTCAATCGATACTATAGCTAAATTACTTAGTCTTTGCTGGAGTATTGTTGATCTTAAATAGTTTATTTATAATTAGGATCCTGTATTTTTATGGAAAAAGGGGACCCTTATAAGATCACTCTGTTGACTGTCCGTCTGTCTGTCTATCTGTCTGACAGGACCCTTTATCTCAGTAACGCTTGGAGATATCGAGTTGAAATTTAAACTATATATATACTCGGATCTACGGCCCCATGATTTCTTGAAAAAAAAATATTTCAACATTTACTTAAAAAAAGATATGGCCATTTATATATCAAAAACCGCGTATTTCTGTATTATGAAGGGAATCAAAATTAATAAGGTACTTCTGGTTGAGCTAGAATTATGAAATTTTGCAGCTAGCATCTACAGGTAGTACTAGTTCAGAAAAAATCTGAAAACTGCCTTAAAGAGAGGCAAAAAAAATGGTATTAAAGCCGCTAGTTCAAGTGAGGTATCAGACGACAGAGCTATGGCTAAGCTAAGCTTAAATTTCAGAAAAGCTCAAATTTTTGTACGTAATGTTCGGTGGGCGAGCACGGCTAGCGCTTGTCCGGTTTTTTTATGATTCTGGAGAGCAAATAAATTATTTCATTCTGAATTTGATTTCCTAAATATTTATTATTACGATATCTTTCAATATAACGTGTGATGAGTCGCTCGATTTGCTGCCCCTTGGACGTGCCGCCCGCGTGCTGTGCACGCCTTGCACGCCCGCTTACGGCGGGCGTGGCAGGATACAGCGTGCAACTAATTTTTATATATGTATTTTTTGCTGATGTTTTCATTTATGCTATTTTTTTATCATTGTTATTATCTATTTGTATATGTTTGTATGTTCAATTTTGCAGTACACTATACTGCGGATCATCTTTAGGAGATACACCTACGTATAATTTACTCCCGTTCCTCCCGTTTTACAACCATCTTTTATTATTCCTCTTGTATAAGTGTAAAGTGTGAAAGCGTGCAAGGCTATATTGCATCACGCTTGATATTTATTAAAAGTATTATCCAACGAAACAAGATTTTTTCCGAGCAGTAGTTCTCGAAATTAGCGCGTTTAACTTGTTTACTAACATTATAAACTGCAGTTTATAATGTTAGTAAAGAAGTATAAAACTGATAAGATTAAAAAAAATTAAAACAATATTTTATACATGCTCGAATTAATATAATATACTATACGAAAATTTTAATAGATATAAAAAAATATTTTAAAATATACATGTTATACGATTCATATTACGAATTATCAAAACATTTGGGTAAGCCAGATATTCTAAAATGGATATAACGATATAAAAATTTCACTGATACTACACATGATATTTAGTTAACTATAATATTAATATTTTTAAAGAAGTAGTCAATCCAAGGCGTTGTTAGATTGTTCGTAACTATGTATTATAGCAGGTCTCTTGTAGTTACCTGTCAAAAATGATTATATTATATATTTTATTGTAAATTATTTTATGTAAGAAGATATTTTAATAAAAAGCTTCATTAACTAACCTAAATATTATTGAATATATGATTATAATTAATTTCTGTCGTGCTCCATGTGTTGAGGTGGAGGCGGTGGCGGTGGCGGTATCTGCAAGTCGTTGTTAACATGATTCTCCATTAGGCCCAATTGCTCTAGCATATCATCATTGTCATCCATCAAGTGTACCTAAAATATTAAAAAATATTGAAAAATTACAAACTTTGAATTGTTTATATAGCATTTTTAAAATTATTTTTATTTTGCAATTTTATGGAACGAAGGAATATACTATTTGATAAAAATTTTGACACTATTATCCATACCTATATTATAAATTCGAAAGTAACTCTGTCTGTCTGTCTGTCTGTCTGTCTGTCTTTTACGCAATCAGGGCCAAACCGCTAATTCAATTATAATAAAATACTCATACAGAGATACTTGAGGGTCTTCGGATGAACATAGGTTACTTTTTTTCTCATATTTGTAATATTGTTGATATATACTAATATATTAAAATATTTTTTAATTTGACAGGCAATTTATTCCGCCATGTTAATAACAACCGACCGTTGCTAAGCAACGGTTTGCAAAGTTTATTTGTTGTTATAAGAAAACGTCACCCAAAATGAGCTTGCTTAACGTATACATGGCGTGCGCCGACTCAACCTTATGAGATACATAAAAATAATGTTTTACAAAAATATTGTCCTTTAAATAATGTTTAAAAAAGTCCGCGATACATGTTGATACGATGTTTATCTCTGAAGCTTGAGCAAAGTAACAGAGTAACAACAAGTAACCATTTTAATTAATTTACTTTATATTTATCGGGTTTTTGTTGTATGTATTTTCTATAATTTGACATTGATCCTTATGAAAATGAATATAATAGTCACTTTTAGCATTTCATCTAGATTGAAATTATAGTTTACTGTATAACATTCTAATAAATAATTAAGGAGATGTCACTGATTCGAAATGACCTAGCCTACAACCGGCATAGTATGACCGACGCGAACGGGCACATGACTTTGACGGTTTTGTAAATTTTCATACATTTTCGAACTACTGTTAATTTTTATGTAATTATTTGCTGTTTATAATTAATTTCTACTTTTCTTTGGTTCTTCGCTTATTCGAGTATTAGCTAGATTTTCATGAATTTCTTGGTGTGGTGTAAGTTGCGGCCCTGCGCGGCATCGGTATAATATTATTTAAGTATTGAAGAGAGAATTGTTGGTTATTTCATTTCGGTTGGATAGTTATTTATACCGTTGTTATACACTTAATAAATTGTGGTTTTAGTTTTTTGGGATTTTATTTGATATTGCTCGCAAAACTTATCATATTTAATGTAAAAACGAGTAAAAAGATTTTTCCCGGGTAAATTAGTAAAATCGATCACTGAAAGTCCAATAAAAATTAGTTCAGTTATTCTGGATATTAGCTCGGGGAAATAGAAAGACAGACAGAGACAAAAATATTGATAATGTAGCTGGTTTTGTTTAGTTTTTAGTATTAATATTTTGCTATGGTTACGTTTACTTATATTTTTTCATTTAAAGTAAGACATTTTCAAAAACAATTTCCTAAATATATCTATAAGCATTCGTAAAATTTAAGCGGGCGAAGCCGCGTCCGGGTCCGCTAGTCTATATATATAAAAGGACTTGTGTTGACTGAGGTAAGACGCACGCAGAGCCGTAACCGCTGATGGTGGAAGCGTGAAATTTGGGCAGATGTTTTTTTTCATATTCTGGACATCCACTAAGAAGGGAATTTGAAAAATTTTAACCCTAAAGGGATAAAATAGGGGTTGAAAGTTTGTATGGAAAAAAAAATTAATCTGTACCGATTTTTATAAAATTTGAAATTCAGACTCTTAAAAACATTTCATTGAACACGTGTTTCATGGTTTTTTAGAATTCACTCCTTAAGGGTTCAAATAAGGAGTTGAAAGTTTATACGGAAAAATCTTTAAATCGCCACCGATTTTTATAAAAAATTAAATTCAGACTGTTAAAAATATTTTATTGAACACGTGTTTCGTGGTTTTTTAGAAATCACTCCTAATAAGCGGGCGAAGCCGCGCGCGCCCTCTAGTATGGTTATAAAAATATTATTTTTAGGATTTAGGTATATTCGACATGAATACATTTTTTTAATTACTTTAGTGTGCAGTTGTGTATAAACATTCTGATTTTTAAGGACAGAAGTAAACCGAGTAGATAGGTACCTACGTAGTACCATAATACAGTTTTTTTTTTAATATTCATGAATTAGTTCAATTTACTTTAAAATTTGTATGTGCTATTTCATAATCATCTTATAAATTAGCTTATTCAAAATAAAAAAAAGAATAAAGATCACTGGGTATCATAGTAGTTATGATTGACTCGACCTTTAGAGTACATTTATCGCAAAATATGGTTTCATGTTATAATACTCATAACAATAACAGTGACGTGATGTAAACAAATAAAATATTGCATACATATGTATATACATTATGTTATATACTAAATTAATGTTTGTCTGTTATTTTACATGTTAGGAAAATGCTGAGGCCAGACGTAGCGCAGCGGCACGAAGTGTGACTGTAAAACCGACTGGTTGTGGGTTCGATCCCCACTCGAAGAGATGAAATATTTACTTAAATTTATATTTCCATTTCTTTGCTCTGGCGTCGAGGCTAAGCGCGGCGTTGAGTTCTGCCACTCAACACGCAATGCCTCCAGAATTCGGCAGAAAGTGGGGAACGGAGTGTCTTAACACTAGGTTCCCTCTGCCTACCCTGCTGTCTGCGGGATACAGCGTGAAGCTGATTTTTAGGAAAATGCTATATCGATCATAGTATGAAGTCAATCATTAGGTAGCTAGGTGTTTATACAAATTAAATAAAAGTCAGAATCATGAAAGCAAATGTAAACATCTAAATACTAAGTAAAATTTAACATCCATCTTTCGACATTCCTTACATCAGGTAAAGCGGTGCGGTGCTGTCCGTGTCGAGCTGTTTCAGATAATAGAATCTTTTGGCGCTTCTCCTCCATGAGGCGCTCGCGGTGCTTGTGTATATAATCATACACGTTCGGCAGTCCCATAATCACGCAAGCTGATAATGCTGATCTATAGATATTCATGTCTGTTGCTTCGTACCTAGTTATTAAATTATATGAAATTAGAAATAAATATCTAATTTGCTTTTTTTTTTAAAAAATAAAAAAGAAAACAAAGAACTTACTTATTAAAATTAAGTATAGTTTTGATTTTAACTCAGTTAGGTACTAATAAATATTAAATAGTAAAGATCAAATTGTTTCAACGTGAAACTAAAATTGCTTTTATAACTATTTTCTATTCGGTGAACGGTAACGATACGGAAACACGTTATAGTATAATTATTTTTTTTACTATCTATAATTACCATTCGTTAGTTTTTTCATCATAGCATTCAACATGATATATCGTCGTAACACCGTTGAAGCCTCCGATGGCAAATATCATGTCGTCAATCACTTCTATAGCAAAGTTACTGCGGGGGTTATACATGTCGGGCACCGGCGACCACGCGTTCGTGTTCGGGTCGAACACTTCTCCACTACACATTCTTGAAATGCCATTAAAACCACCAATCACGTAGATCTAATGATAATGAGATAAAGTGACAAAAATGTTTTGCATTTTTAAGAAAGATCAATTGCTCAGTCCGTGAAGGAAGTTAGGTCTATCTAATTTCTTTGATATTCTCAATGATATGATCAATATATATCGGGTCAGGTGCGATTCGGACTCACCGACTGAGGGTTTCGTTCCAATTTCAGGATTGTAGGTCAACGGGAAGTACAATTTATAAAAGTAGAATTTGTTTGTTAAGTTGTATGCACGCATTTTATATGAAATAAAATATAATACTAAAACTAAAATTATAAATATGTAATAGTTTACATCTGTAAAATAAATATAAATTTTAAATTTTTTGTTTTTCTTTTATTTGTACTGCAATTTCTCACTTCTTGCCAAATTTCACAATTGTGGGCCTACGGAAAATACCCTGTAGATTTTGTTTTAATAATTTACAGTATTAAATATCATCTATCTACCTAATTTAATCTACTTCCACAATAAGTATTCTAAAAGGCATGTAAAAATATAATAAAATTAATAATAAATAAAAATTTATATCAATGTAATTGTATTATACCTAAATACCTTGTTGTGGTAAGCAATGCAGGAAACACCGGAGCGGCGGGAGCGCATGGGTACCAAGTTCGTCCATTGATTAGTGTCTGGATCGAAGACTTCTACACTATTCATACATTCTTGCCCATTAAATCCACCAGTTATGTAAATTTTATCTAAAAATAATTTAAATAGTTTCTAAAAATAAATATTATATTAAAAGCGTATAAAACGAGTTAGGAAATTTTGTTAGATGTGTATACTGTGTACATACTATCCAGAGCAGCAGCACTTGCGTCAGATCTTTGAGCATTCATAGGTGCCACAAGAGACCACTGGTTGGTGCGATGATTGAACCGCTCCGCTGTATTCTGACGGTGGTGGCCATCATATCCACCCATTGCGTAAATAGTCTCGCCAAGTACCGCGACAGATACATAACATCGACGGGCATTCATCGGTGCTACCTACAGATAACTTTTACTCAGATATATGTACCTAATACAGGAGTTCCCAACTTTTTCTTGATCAAGGACCACTTTTATAGTATTCTTGGTAGCAAGGACCACTATGCAGGTAGGTATAATAAAAAAATACTGTAATAATCAAACAGAAACTTCGCCTCATCATCCTCAGTCATAAAATTAAAATCGTTCGCGGACCGTATTTAGGCTTCTGCGGATCACTGGTGGGTCCGCGGACCACTGGTCGGGAACCAGTGACCTAATACATTCGAATTACAAATATAACGTTATTAATACGGTAACGTAATTTATGTAACCTCTCGCCAAATTTTGGTGACTGCGTCGAAACAACGACACGAGTTAAAGTAGTCCATTCCATCAAATCCACCTATAACATAGATGCTGTTGGCGAGCACTGCGGTGCCGTGGTAAGCGCGTGGCCCAGCAGAGTCTACTTCTTCTACCTTAATAAAATATAATATATATTTAAACCCTCGTATGTTGCGTCGTATCTATATTTTGTGTAAGCTTCATATATGTATTTATATACTTATTATTTATTCAGCTTAAACCTTATCTTATGCCAAATTTATGCATTCTATTTCTTTTCTGTAATTTTTTTATAGTTTTACCAGTCTTTCGTATAAAATATGTCTCTATCTCAGTAACGCTTGGAGAAGCGTTTCTGAGATAAAGACTTTTGACAGACACAGAGACGGACGAAAAAAAAGTGATTTTTTAAAAGTTCCTTTTCTCCTTAAGAGGTACGAAACCCTAACAAGCCGTGCTCAAAATATATTAATTTTTATATGTGATAAAATATTTTTGTGTATGTCATAAAATTTAAGGACAATATTTTTTATTACATTTTACAACAAAATGCAAGCCAGCTAAGAAATATTGTATTAATTTAGTTAAGGAAAGTAATTTAGTTTATTAATTATATAGTATATATTTTTTACAGTTACAGTAATTATTGTTATTCGTCTTAAGGGTAATAATACCTTTATCCAACGATCCGCTCGTGTGTCATACGTTTCAATAAAAGCTGTTGGTGAGCCGCCACTCCAACCTCCAATAGCGAATAATACCTATATACAATAATATTTATTATACTTTTCACGATGACGCTTATTTAAAAAAATATATAAAATACCTATTGCTAAGTCTCAACAATCTGTAACTGCGACACAATCACTAAAATAGAAATAACGACGTAATCATGATAACATTAAACATATGAATATCGAATATATATGATTATATTTTTTAGTAGTATAATATATTTTAATTAATAAATAACAATTGACCTCATGTGGAACCCGAGGCCGTGCTATCTCCGGCGTCGCTACCTCTCCATCTCTCTGCGCAATCATTTCTAAATCGTAAAGAAACTTGAGAGTTTCTATTATTATAGGCCGTGACCTCTCATTTCCTGTTACATATGGATGGTCCTTAACATTCTCAAGGAAAAACTGAAATTAATAATTTAACAACACTATTTTAAGACGGAATATTTAATACTATTTTTTATGAAAGATATGTAGGACGACGACGTCTCTATTTTGAACTACTAGATTGAAGAACATAATTTGTTGACGTTAGTCTTACTTGTGTGTCCAGCAATCCCAGTCGTATACTGCCCATCAGCTTAACAGTGTGTTGCCAACGTATATCCGGATCATAGTTAACCCAGCGCAAAACAGCTTCCCATACAACTTCCTCACTTTTAACGTTCAGTTCATCTTCCAGGATAATACTATTCAATTCATCAATAGGAAGATGAAGAAACTCGTCGCTCTGTGTGGCTACAGTTACAAAATAACGAAGCAAATATCTTCTAGAATCAGCTTCCAATTTATAGCAAAAAATTCGCCTGTGTTATAATAAGTAATATAATAATTTAGTTAAAACAATTTAAATAGATAGATAGAATTACTTTAAGAATAACATACATTAACTGTGTTATATTTTCGATCTCTTAACATTAATAGTAAAATAAATTCTTAAGTATAAGTTTATTTTACGAACCTAGCGAACATCATAATGCCGAGGCAGTTTTTTGGACTAAGCGAAGTCCTTAAATGTTCACAGCACAGCTGTAGTACTCCCAGGAAGGCAAGATAGTCAGCGGTCATCAAAAGTTCATGCACGTTTACATCAGTCACTTCGATGCGCCGGAGGTAAGCATATTCAATCAACAAGAGCAGGATTTCAGAACGCACGCCCGATATTAACACATCGCTTTGCTCTCGCGAGTGTAGAGTCGTAGTAAATAATGCCCTAGGAATAAAGTTATTTATATAATATATGTTATTTTATATTTCAATTAGTTTGTTTTATTTGTCACGCTTCTTTCACTTGAGGCAAGGTAGGCAGGTTTCCTGCTCTCTATTTATAAACTATTTAAAAAAAAAGTTTTCCGCAATGCACTCTTTTTTATTAACAATTATTGGACGAGAGTTGGAGGTCACGAGCACTGATAATATTGTATTCGAAGAAACTAGACATAAAAATAAAACATTTTACAATTGGAAATCGAACCCACAATCATCACGTACGGTCAGGCACTAAAAGCTAAGCTTAGTCTTAATTCATAATATGTATATAAATATGATATTAGTATTACAAGAGAAGTATGGGATTCTAACAAAAAGTATGGACTGCAGGCGGAGAGTATAGCGCGATGGACAGGGAAAGCGGCACCGTCATCCGCGCGGACTATCGCGTCACACAGCAGCCGACACTCGCGCAGGCGGTGGAGGGCTTGCATCGCCGCCACCGACATGCACCGCCCAGTCTCGCGACCCGCCGTCTAACGCAAACTTACTTAAGTAATTAATTAAACTAATTTCTAACTAACTTTATTTGATCGCTGTAAATAGTTTTCCTTTAATAGCGGATATCCTAAAAACTTACTGTGTTATTCGGGTCATTTTCCATTTTGACGACTTTAACGTAGAGTCATAATTAAAATATTATTTCTCATTAAGAATCCAAACGTGGAAAGGTTCACGATACTAACGAGATTTAGTTTCATAAATTTATAAAAGTTACCGTAAAAAAATATTAAAAAATTAGCAAAATCAAGTCATTTAATAAAACATTTTAGGTTAGCAAAAAAATTATAAATATGTATGAATGACAAATATGTCAAACCTTTTTCTTGCAGCTGACATTACTGGATATTATTATTTTCATATTAGTAGTCGCCTAGGTGAAGTCAAAAACTAAATAAATATTTTTTTACATACAAAAGGCTGTTAAGAGCATATATGTACGAAGTATTGAATAGTACACATAATAAATAGGCATTGTAATAACTTTTTGCAAATATTTTTTTGTTGAAAAGCAAACCTTTGATGGGTGCTGTATCTTCAATAAATGTAAATGAAATAAAACAAGAATTTTTAAAACAATAATAAATGTATTTCAACTTAAGTATACTTTGTTATAAACGTTATATTATAATTTGAAATGTATAACATTATTATGTAATTATAATAGTAGGTAAATGTCCAGTTCGCGAGGTCTAAGCTGGGCTTTGCCTTTGTGTCAGTGTTTATATATAGTGTCCGTCACCGTCCGTCTAGCTCTTTCCTTACTTGGCCTAAACAGAGTTTATGCTTTTTGACAACCACTCTACACATCTAGTACTAATAGCAGTGTCACATATTTAATTTTTGTGTTCGATTTATTAAAAGTATAAAATAAATTTGACACAAGACTGAAAAAATGTATGAGACCAAGCAGTAAATAAAAATCGGGAATACAACGCTGTTCTTGATGTTAGAACGAAAAGATTCGTTATTAATTTAAACGACACATCAGACGAGAGTAAAAATTATAACGATGCAATCTGGCGTGGAAAGATTTATT
Organism: Heliconius himera; assembly: GCA_021202915.1. Taxonomy (NCBI): domain Eukaryota; kingdom Metazoa; phylum Arthropoda; class Insecta; order Lepidoptera; family Nymphalidae; genus Heliconius; species Heliconius himera. Next base: position 84,168 of record JAJHJA010001285.1, read on the forward strand.
TTTTTGCTGGAACTTTGTTAATGATTTCTAATAATAAATTTAATTTTTTTAAAACATTTTTCTGGCTCTACTATAATATCAGTCACACGAATGTAAATCTCAGCTTAAGCCTCATGAACTGTACGGGTACCTAGCAGTAAAAATATTTACAATGACTATAAACTATACAGCGTGAAGCTGTATAAACTTTAATTCCTTTTAATCATGTCTAAGCATATTCATATATTAAATCTAGGTAATTATATTTTTTGACTCGACACAATATTTATGTTAATCTGTGATTTACATATTATATGTGACTTACATCTATTAAAAATGATTAGACTTAAAGTTATTATATTAATTTATTGGTTTAACGACTTCCTTGGCGGTGATACCATCAGCGCGGAGCCTTGATAGAAGTGATTTATAGACTACGGGAGCAAATGGTAAGACTACACCGCGTTGTTGAATTTCACCTGAAATATTAATAAGAATGTTACCAGACATTTCTTTAATAACTTTGGCACCGACGAAAAATATATTTTTGATTGAAATTACCATCGAGCACCATCTTAGCGGCAATAGCGGTGGGAAGACCCACGGTCCTCGCCATGGCGGTGTGCGAGGCGGGGTCTCCGCGCACGGTCATTGTCACTTCCCGCCGTTCTTTTTTACCGTCGCTCCACGTAACACCTATCTCATGTCGAAGAACTACGAAGTCCGTTTCATCTTTTTCTATTAAAAAACAAAGGTAAGATCTTTTTTATTTAGAATTTTTTTTAATGAATATTAATAAAAAACATATAACGACGATCACGTAAAAAGTATGACAACCCCCCCGGAGGGCATGTATGAAGAGGTTGATGACAGTGGACGAGGCGAAAGAGGTATATAGAGACCGTAGCATTTGGCGCTTCGTTCTCTCTGACTACCCCGCTAGGGATAAAGCGTGAAGCTAATCTAGTCTAGTCTAGCCTAGTCTAATAAAAAAAGTACTTACGATTTCCCTTATTAAAATAGTAATGTGAAAAGTAACTTAAATAGTTTTTATTATTAAATCGAAAATAATTACCCAGTTGAAGTTTTTTGCCGAGGTAATGGCTTATAGTGTCCAAGGGCGTATTGAGTTTGACAACAGGCTCGTCGCTCAGTAGCCCGAGCGACTCTATGGCCTGCGCTCCGGTAGCGCCGATGCGCTCCGCCAAACGAGTCTTGAGATTCTCATAAAAGATCGATTGATCAATCAATCCAAGTAGTTCACATGCAAATTGTTGCTGTCGAATAAAAATATAATAAATAAATGCTTTTTTATTTTACACATTGCCGGGGGAACAGTAGGTATTTTATACAATCCTTAGCATTTACAATTAGCAGTTACAATGGAAAAAAATATTTTTAGTACAAAGTAATTTCTAGATATAAACAAAAAATGCGAATTTTTGTACTCACCCATGTAACCTCGGGACCCTCTGGGTGCAGAGATGGGTGGGGATTGGGGTCCACGAATCCAAAAAGCTGCATCGCTTTCATTGTTTCAGCAAATCCTTAAATATTTTTTTCTAATTATATTTTATGAATTTATTTACTTAACTATATAAACATAATTTAAAAGACTAAATGAAGAAAAAATTATGAATATTGTTTTGTTATTCTGGTCGTTCCACCAATTACGTTCACGTTAGGTTCACGTTATGAAATATTGTATTTGTTACCTAATAAAAGTATAAGTAACGGCACCAGTAAAAGACAAGTAACTATGATCGTAACATTATTTTTACCTCCGAAAATAAGGATATAAATATATATTTCTTAAATTGTGAACACTATACTAACTGCATCCGTCTCCTGAAAGGCTATTTGGTTTAAAAGCTATTTTGTGCACTTTACACCAGAGCCGTTTAAAGTTTAAATTTTTGAAAAAATATTATATAAATATTTTGAAAATATTGACAGAGACCAAATTCACACTATATATCTATTATTTTTTGCTGCATCTTTTTATTTTATTTGCATCATTATACGAGTATTTTCTTATACACTTATTTTATAAGTGTCGCTTAACACAAAATGTCACAACCTATTTTTAAGGTTCCGTAGCTGTTAAGGAAAAAATGAACTCTTATAAAATTACTTTGTTTTCCAAAATTACTTTGTTTTGTACTGTCTGTCCGTCAACAGCCTTTATCTCAAGAACACTTGGAGATATTGAGTTGAAATTCAAACCATATACTGAGATCTACGGCCTCATCATAAAAAATTGTATTTTTACATTTACTTAAAAATAGATATGGCCGTTTAGGTACATGGCCAAACTCGTATTTACACTACAAAGGGAATCAAAATTAATAGGCACTAGTACTTCCGGTTGTCCTAGAATTATAAAATTTGGCAGCTAGCATCTACTGCCTAATACTGAAAACTAAACATTTGTGGTTAAATCCTAAAAAATAATAGCCTTAAAAGGAGGGCAAAATTTGGTATTAAAGCCATTAGTTCAAGTGAGGTATCAGATGAAAGGGCTCTGGATGAGTTGATCTAGAAATCCAGAAAAAGCTAGTCGAGACCTTCAATTTTTGTACTGAACTCTCGGTGGACGAGCCCGTCTCGCGCTTGTCCGATTTTTTAAGGATAAAGACCCTGCACTATCTGAATTGGCCCGCGAATAATGATCTTTACTTACTTTCAGTAGTTAACTTATACGCCCGCGTTATATTCGCGTATCAAAATGGTCTAAACGACATAAAAACTTTTTATCTTTTTATTTCTTGGTGATTTTTCATTTGTATTTAGTTAATTATGATGACATGATTTATTAAAATATTTCAATCACCGTCATAAATAAATGCTTCAGGACAAAATGCTTAAACTGTCAATGTTTTTAAGAAAAAAAGATGTTGAATGGTTCAATCAGAGCCTATTATAATATGTGACAGTCAAATTGATTTAAATGACATAGTTTATGATTTTGATAAAGTTTAAAACGGACTAAGCGATTAAACTTAATATTTTGGGAAAAGAATAAATGAGTTAACGTTCACTCAAGGCTAAAAATAGTGTCTTGAAAGTCCACTAGCAAACACGAAGTTAATAAAAAAAGAGGGGCCTGAGCGGCCCTTGAATAAAAAATAATGACTTCTCTGTGGTTTTATATAATGTACTTAAAAATGAGGGCAAAGTAACTGTAGGGTTCAAGCCAAAAAGTGCTCAGAAAATTATAAAACCAAGTTCAAAAGACGGAGAAAAATCTGCTGATTTCAATCCGTATGTATACATATGTATAACACAATATCGCAAAAATGACGCTTAGGTCAATTAGCCTTTCAACCGTCGATTTGTATAGTGCTTTATATCTGTAATTAAAATATTGTAAGTACTTCTTAAGATGCCGATTACTCTCCAATGTGTAATTAGATAACGAATTTATAAACATATATAAACATATATTAGAAATATTTCAAACCTTTGTAACGCAGTGTTCCACGGAACATAGTATGAGCGTCTTCGATACCATATAGTGATGAATAAATAGTGCTGTCTCTATTAGGGAAACCTTCAAAAGCGAAGCCTGGCAAGAAGTCAAGTTCACGTGCAACAGACATGAGTTCTCCACCACCCAAAACCTCTACAACCTATAAAAAAAGGAAAATATACATAAGTCTGGTGTATTTAAGCTGTTATAGAGTACACACGCACAGAATTAAAAAAAGATAATATAAGAACTTTTTCCTTATTAAATTTGGCCCGAAAATTTAAATAATAACATTTACACGAACGTATGTATTTGTGCAAAGCTAAGGTCCAGGACCACCTCAGAAAATATCTCTAGATACGCCCATGCTCGCAAGCAGGTAGTACCACGCGCGAGGCGACGACCACTATGCTCTCGTCACGTAGCTAGGCTATATAGCCTTCCTCGATAAAGGGGCTATCTAACATAATATTATTTTTTTCAGATTGAACTAGTGGTTCCTGAGATTAGCGTGATCAACCAAACAAACTCTTCCCATTTATATTTATAATATCAAGTATATTAGGCAATGATATGTTCTATTTATTCAGCATTGTGCAATTGAAATGCAGTATTTATTTACTTACTCTCTCTATTGTACGTTAGAATAATTTCGATAGAGCATTTATAAAATTAAAAAAAACTTCTTATGTTTAGTTTACCTGGCCTTTGCTAAGGTATTTAGCTCCTGATATTGTATTTAGTAAGACTCCTCGCGGACTCCAGGAGAATTTGTATCGTAGAGCATTATCACTAAACTCTGGAGCTGGTAATCCTGCAAAATAATGGGTAGTGTCGGTATAATACATAGTAAGTACACACTTTTACTTGGTAAGAAGAATACGAGTTGTAATGGTATTAAAAGTTACAAAATGATGATTTTTCTCTTTCTTCTAATATTTATTTCAAAAAAATAAATATATTTTTTAATAAAATTACCTCCTAATTTTTTAATAATATAATAAAATTACCTCCGCAATAAGATACAAACGAATCGACTCTGCCTCCGTGACTTTGCACGTCATGAATACATTCCAAAGCAAGCAAGTGATCGATGCCGGGGTCTAAGCCGACTTCATTCAGCAAAGTTATTCTCGCATCTTTAGCCCTGTAAAGATTTTATTTCATATTCAAAAGAATTAGGATATGTAATAGGCAGGTTTAGATACGTAGTCGGTAACAACCAAACATTGCTTTTTATATTGTATTTTTACAATATGTACTTGACTAGAGAAACAATCCTAGTACTAAGGGGGCTACACCTATCGCCTATATAGAAATATCGCGTTTCAGTTGCACTTCGCAGCAGTGGTTACAGTTTTAGTAAAGTAAAGTTTCCCATTCTCCATGATGATGACCTAATATATTTTAATAGTTCTACAGTTCGTATTTTTAATGCCACACTGCTGTACACTTTTCATAATATCTTAATGGTAATCCAGAAAAATGTTCAGATAAAAAAAAATTGTAATAAGACTATTTTCTTTTGTTTCTTTGTATTTTTTTCTGTCTTCACTTGTGTAGGATTTTCTGGTTGAAGTGTTATAGCTTTTACCTACATATGTAGTAATTGGGTACTTACGCATCATGTAGTTCTTGCACCTCGGGGCGGACATACGAGGCGGTGACCATGTGCGCGCCCGCGCCGACGCACGCCCTGGCGACGGCGCCGTGCAGGTCGTAGGGCAGCAGGGACACCACGAGCCGCGCCTGCGACGCGAGCGATCTGAGAGCGTTCTCGTCATTCGCTTGTAAGTATTGGGAATGCACGCCATACTCTTCCGCTAGGGCGTCTGCTTCTTCTTTTACTTGCGATGCTAAAAAAACCTTATGTAAATATATAACAAGAAGACATATTACATACAACTCTTCAAAAATTGCTTGTTTTCAGGGGTGAAACAGGATCGTATTACTAAGATTTCGTTGTCTGTCTCTCTGTCTGTCCATCTGTTACCAGGCTGTATCTCATGAATCCAGATAGTTACACAGTCGAAATTTTCACAGATGATGTATTTCTGTTGCCACTATCACAACAAATACTAAACTACAGAATAAACGAAATATTCGTATTTATAGATAATGGTACGGAATCCTTCGAGCACGGCATTTTTATCACGTAGGTACTTACGTATTAACGTTTATTATAAAGTTTTGTTTTTGTCGATTTAGTTCAGAGTTTTTTTACGTATGCTTTAAAAAAACATGACTATAAAATCTAATACAAACCAATTGTAACAGCAATGTTTTTGTCTCTAGATAAATATTCAACGACGGGTGCAGAGACCAAACCACTCCCCAAGATAACCACATGGTTTTGTTGGTCGTTACCCTCTACTTTGTGTCGTGATCGGCTAAAAAAAATAAAAACGTTATAAATTTTCAATTATTTTTCAGGTTCAATTTAAAAAAAAATACCATAGTTAGTTATTAACTACTTACTTATTTGCCATGCGAAGCTCATTAATGTATTCGTACGATTGAGTTAGCTTTCCATTACTTGTAATAATAGCCTATAATATAAATATTATAATATAATGTTTAAGCAAAAATTATGTAAACGCGTAATAAAACGTTAATATTTAAAATAATAATTTGCGTTTTAATTTCAATTAACTTACACCTTGAACAACGGGAGAGAAGTTATGGTCATCAAGTGGTTGTGAAGCATCTGAGCTCATAATATCTTCGGCATAAGGGTAAAGCAAGTCACCAAAGAAGTCTGTGGATTCCCGCGGCAACTGTGTTGGCATGTTATCTATTGAGCACACAAGCACGCCTGGACCTTTGAAACTGAGAAATATACAATAGTGATTAAAATGCTTTACTTAAAGTGATATGAACATATAATGTCGTCGGTTAAATAGAAAATTGGCATAATTCAAAATTGTTGAAAATCAAGATTATTAGCTAAAACATTATTTCATTGTATATTGATTAAATACACAAGCACAAAGCAAAAGCACTAGATTTCGTAAACTTACGAAATCTAGTGCTTTTGCCCTGTGCTTTTCGAAGAACTGTGGAGACTGTCTACTCTTGAACTTATAAATACATACAAATAAGTATATTCTCTATAATTTTGACTAAAAAAAAATCACCTCTTATTTGCGACACGTCAAATCATAATTCCGGAAAACCGTCCGTATGGACCGTCCATATGGAAAATGAAAAGCTTGAATATAAAAAAATTGAAGAGGTTAATACCGAAATGGAATCTCTCCAGGTGAAATATTGGCTCTCTAATCGAACGATACAGAAGGCAGCGTCATAGGACGTCGGGCACAATGTGGAAAGTACATTGTGCCCGACGTCCGACATCCAGGATACTCGCTGGAAGGGCAATGAATCTCGTAACATACCACGAGGTTACCGACTTTTAAGCAATGGGTCACCTTCAGTTAAAAACGTTTTATCGTAGTGCTTCCTAAACCATATCTCTTACACTGGTAAGATACCAAAGCGGTGGTTACAAACATTTATCTTATAAGGTGTTAATGTGGAGTCCCGGCACACATTCAAGACCAGCCTCCCTAGCTAGTGATGTGTCCTAATGCCATAGTAGGTAGTCATTGAAGAAACCCGACTGATACTGAAGCGTAAAGTGAACGTCTGAAATGGTACGCTTAAAAATGGTGCTCCTAAATTATTCGTGTCGAAGACCGAGTAAATGGCTTATGAGAGCCCGGACACGAGCACTATCCATGTAGCCTGTAGGTCTTGAACCAGACGTTAAGTGGCCGCCTAAGCCTGGCCAAAATGTCTACGATCGCAGAATGCCGCTTAAGCTCAAGGGACTAATACGATTATACAATTCATTTAAGTCTTGATGTCCGTGATGTAATGGATCAGGTCCAAGAGCGTCGCCTGACATGGTATACTGACCATGCGCATGCGATGCGCACAATCCGCAGGAACTTCATCGGGAGAAAATGCCTTGCTATACCTGTCCCTGCATTGATATCACACAGACGCCTATAAGAAGAGACACTAACCCAAGATGTTAAAGACCGAACAACTACATAACATAATATTTATTTGTTTAAAAATAAAAAGAAAATCATTTATTATAGTGCTGTGCATATTTCTTTTCCTTTAATGAACACTTAAAATAAATGTAGCATCCTTAAGTTTGCATAAATACCTCTATAGTGATTAGGTATAGTTTTATATAAACTGTTACATTTTTTTTATTATGCCACTTTTATATTTAACCGACAATCTTATTGGGACGATTGCATGTTTGTGTCTATAAACAATATTGCGTACACATTAGATGTGTATCGGACACTCACCTTATTCACTCGTATGGCCTCTAAGATATAAATATTGCAATGAAGTACTAAGTAAGATAATTAAATTGCAGTAGGTTAAAATACTTTTACTTGTTTGTTACTGCGCTATCAATATTTCTGTTATACAACAATAATAAAACATTGTAACAAATACCTTTTTGTGTCTTTGTTTCTATCGGCATCGTACAGACAAAAGGGTGTGTCGATAGTAGTGCACTCATTCATAAATTCAATAGAGCCACCGGGGTCCGCTGATATATCGCAAATTGCCAGCATTCTGTCATAACACACAGATAAATTTCACGATGTATTGATAAAATGATAAGTAATATAGGAAACAACAAATACCTACTTGTGTATATCTAAATATACGTTTTAAAAATTACATATCTACTGATAATCTGGACTACAAGGAAAATTATAATAAGTATTTTTGTTTTGTTTATCTATATAATTGTTTTATAAGTAAATAGATATTCTTTACCTATGCGGTAAAGCCGGCGCGCCTATACTCTTTGGGAGCCAAGGTGTATTCGAAGGCATGAGCAGGTGCTTAGCGTCAGGTATTGTCAATAATTTGGGACTATCCACAGCCCAGTATATACAGTTAACTAATACAGAAGTATATGGTGCAATCTATGAAAAAAAAATAAACAGAAAATAACTTTATGTATAGGTATATTTATGAAAGTAATTAATAATTAATACATATTTATCTTTGTGTAGCTTTTGGTTTAAATGTTTTTTTTATTGAATATATATTTAAATACCTATGTATATTATTATTAAAATATTTTAATGGATTACCGTCTGAGCAAAAGTAGACACGTATCTATCGGGATGTTCCTCATATTCTTCAGGATCATAACCTCCTCCGTTTTTTCTTACTAAGTGATGACGTCTCCGAACTTCACACCCATAAATCTTATTTGGACCTAACAAAGCAGAAAAACAAGTTATTCAAATTATTAATGAGTAGGAACGTTGTCGAATTTAAGTTTTTAGAAAGTACATATATGTTTATATTTCAAATTATAGCAAATAATAAAAATATAAATGATTTCAATTGAAATAGAGTCAACTTTTTATTCATAAAAAATATGTTTGCTACTAATCGTTTTAGATCTGCATAAAAAGATGAAATATGTATTGATTGATATAACGATTACATTCACTATTTCCAACTGAATAGTTTATTATTCGAGAATAAAAATCCTAATGTTTATATTTGAATATAAGTGAGAATTCAACCCTGGATGCATTAACCGTAACTACGTAGTAAAGTTGACAATTATTACATTCGATAAAATTTTCATAAATAATGTAAATACTTATTTAGAAAACGTATAAAAATTTAAACGTAGCGTGACTTGAACCCGCGCCTCCTGGAAACCGACCAGACCTGGTTTCTAAATAAGTATTAATCTTTCCTAAGTGTGGAATAAACCTTTAAAAATGTTAAACATATTCATGATATAGTTGATATACGTCCAATATTAATAACCTATCTCCAACGTCAATCTTAGATTGTTTCATATATCTATCCAATATAATAGTTGATCGAAGATTTCGTATAAATTTTATATTCTCGTGAGTGTGTGTGTGGGATACAGTGTGAAGCTGATTTTTATTTTTTTTTTGTAAACAACATTTTATGAATATATATAGATATGTAATAACGTATCAATATAATTCATATCTTTTATTATTTTAAGCAACGGAAAATCAGTGGAATAAACAAATATTTGTACAAACAATTTTATCAGAATCATTATCAATATTAATTTATTATATATGTCTGTTAAACAAGTAACTGTTGATAAATATTGAGAGCAAATATATTAATGTTTAAGGAAAGAAAAAAATGTATAGTTACTTACTGCCATGTTCGGCAACTTTTCTCAACATTTCGGGAGGGACGTATTCGTGAGGTAATTCTTGAAATATTTCTTGACTTCCCTTATAATAATATAATATAGTAAAATATACAAAGTATTATATAATTATTACCGAATACTATATTGGACTTTATAGAATTTTATATAAATTTTCCAAAAAATCAGTCATTATTTAAAAATTTTCATTGTATTTCAACGCAATTTAATTATTTATCTTTGATTGATAAGGAAAAAATTCTTTAGTAGATATTATGATAGATATAAAAAAAACATAATAAAAATCATGTCATTTTAGCGCACCTAGAAAGGTTAAAACAATTATGTATTAGCCGCAATGGTTGTTGGTGTGATCCTGAGGTACCTGGAGAACTATTTGTATTTAATAGTATTAATTTATCTAGATAAATAGATGCAATTTGGTTTCTAACAAAACACTCTGTAATGCCTTTTATATATGTGAAATATTAAGAAAAAGTATTTTAATACGATGTTCTTTTTGCCTAATGTGAGTGAAAAGTGCAAGTGAAAAATGTAACAAAGTAGATAGGTAGGTAGCCTATAATATAAACCGATTTAGAATATCTATTAATAAAGTTAAAAAACATACTTAGTTCGTGGAAGTGACAAACATTAAAGCTTCAAATTCATCAAATAAATATGGAAAAATATGACATTTAGTATTGATACCTGCGAAACATTTCCCGATCCCGTAAAAACAAATGTAAGAGGTCCCAGTGATTTGGGCATCATCCCCATGGCGACTTCGTAACCTGCATCCCGTATTGCTTGCCGAGCCATGCTCGAGTTGCGATAATTATGTGCTGGACCTACATGCTGTTTAGAAGAACAAAACACATACCTAGTGAACACATGACTTTAATGTGACATAGAACCTAGATCATATAAATATCACAAAATTTTAAGTAAATAAAACATATCTGACATGACTGCATGACTTTAATTTTATGACATGGCATCATTGTGACATCATACTGACATGGAAATTGATTCGCAGATTATTTCAAGATCCCTTATAAGTAACCAGATCAATAATTATATTGCAGCCCCAGCACTCTGTGTCCTGAATTTAGGCTTACTTATAAAATGTAGTAATTTGCCTCAATTTTAAACAAGCTTTAGTCTAGCAGGAGTAAAGTTCCACATAAAAGGACTGGTAATAATAAATATATATTTTACAACAAAAAGCAACAGATACGTGCTTATTATTATTTTTTTTTTCAGCTTCACGCTGTATCCCGCACACAGCAGGGTAGGCAGAGGGAACCTAGTGTTAAGACACTCCGTTACCCACTTTCTGTCGCATTCTCTAGGCATTGCGTGTTGAGTGGCAGAACTCAACGCCGCAATTAACCTCGACACCAGAGCGAAGAAATAAAAATATAAATTTAAGTAAATATTTCATCTCATCGAGTGAGGATCGAACCCACAACCAGTCGGTCTTACAGTCACACCTCGTACCGCTGCGCCACGACTGGCTTCACTTATTATTAATTTATATATTGGTCTCAGAAGATACAATATGCCTACCATGAATGGCGTATGATGACCTAGTGCAAGGAGACGCAGACCAAGTCCATGTAAAATATTGATCATACCCGCCACACCAGCATACTTTCCAAAGGCCACGACCCGGTTACCGGCGTTATCCATTAATTTTTCATAATCAAGAAGGCGGATGTTCTAAAAGCAGTTATTAAAGATTTAATTATCTTTTACTAAATACAATACTACAGTTTAATTATAAATTCTTAGCTTTATGCTTAATCCCTACAGCCAAAAATAAGGGCCCATACCTTGCTTACCTCCTCCATTGTCATTAACCTCTTTATAAACATGCTCACTCATGTATTTTAAGAGACCTTTATCCAGAACCATCGATACTTTTTTATCGAAATTCTAACCCCTTTACCGTTTTCTACTAATGATTTTATATTTTTTTTTATTGTGGCCATAGCCTTTCTATAAGCGTTGCTTTATTAAACTACTGTATTTCCATATTATATTTCGTCTTACCTTTGCTAAAATAGCGTCTAACATAGGCATATTAGCTTCCTGGGCCTTAATGGTGTGAGAGAAAAAACAATACGTCTTATTAGGTATGAGTAAGTCTATAGGCGTCTGTTTCACACCAAATATGACACTGGCTTCACTTATATCTTCTTGAATCACTGCACCAGCGTTTATGTATGACTTAAAATAAAAAAAAATACAATATAATTATACAATATATTCTTTATAAACATGCGTACAGTCCGTGAGGTTTAAGCTGAGCTTTGCATTTGTGTGTGTTATATATGTATAATGTAAGCGGAAGTGTAAAGTCGCTTGCTTGGTCTAAGCCCGTTTTTACTGCGTCTTGACAACTCATGTACTGATAGGAGCGTCACATATTTCATTTTTATGTTCGATTTATTAAATGAGAAAGATAAAGTTGGCACTATCAAGGTAAGTTACTGTCACTACAGGCAGTAAAAGAAAAAAAAATCGTGGATGCAACGCTGTTCTTGATGGTTTTATAGAAAGTTTAATTATTAACTCAAACACATCAGAATAGAGTAAAACTCATGAAGAATCAATGTCCAGCGTAGAAGAATTGATATAATTTTATATGTCTCAATTTTTTATTGATTTCTAAAAAAACCTTCTTTTAAATTTTCTGGCCCTACATTTATAATCACTCACACAAATGCAAAGCTCATTTTAAGCCTTGCGTACTGTACATTTGCACCATCTGTATGTGTATATTTCTTCAATAATATAGCCGTTAAATCTATATTATTGAAAATACCGAAATCTCTATTAATCTAAGTACCTGCATGGGATATGCTCTGCGATTAGACGGTTGTACAATTACTTTGACGCCATTTCTTACTAGTCGATTAACATTAGTAGGTGAAAATGGTGCCCTTCTTTCCCACACAGACTGGTCTTCTCTACGAATTGCTATTATACGCCGAGGCTAAAATAATAAAATAATTTAATTTATCTATATACCATAAAGTAATTTCATCTATTTTTATATTATTTATACTATAAGTTATATAGAGTGGAAGCGTATGCGCTCCTTTTACAGGAGCAGCATATAGGGTAAAATATTTCAAGCCCATACATAACGCAATTAATTAAAAAATCTCAACAATTTAGACGTAGGATTATTTTTTTTATTTAACGATGTTTATACATACTGTATTTCGTATGACGCAGTTACGAATAAATACCAATAACGTGTGCGGCATTGTCGCTTTGATTGGGTTTTATCTGTAAGCGTCATTCTTGACAAATGGTGTTTTATTTTACAACGATAATTTTATTAATTATTTTGTTTGAAAAAATAACTTTTTCATTTTTGGAAAAGGTTTAAGGAATAGTTCATAATTTTCGATAGGGTTAGGAAATTTAGGTTTTTATAAAGTCGTTAAAACTGTGGTTTCTTTTAAAGTGGTTATGACAAGAACACTCTGTATGAGATTCCTTAAAACCGTCCGACGTCATGACAGAAAACAACCATTACCTTAAAAAATAAATAAATATGGCAAAGATATATAGGTACACAAATCCACCCCTTTGAATGTTCACGTTCATTTTACACATGATAAAGTTTTGGAACTCTTGTGAAATTACATTTCAAAAACGGAGACAAAAACGGTTGTAATATAGTAAAAAAAACGGTTAAGTGCGAGTTGGCCTCGGTAAGCGAGATATCTCGCTTGATGGACACTTGTAACCTTCATACAGGCACGCTATTAGTAAATTTTACTGAGAGACTGATTAATTTTACTTCATACAAACCAACAACTTCATTAAGAAAAATACAGTATAAAAAAAAGGGAAGATCAAAGTCTCTGGCGTAAAACAACTCATAAAAAAATACAAAAAATAATATAAAAAAAACTTTAAAAAATGGCGCTCATTAGCATTTGCCGTTATCCATGTTGCCATTTCTTGCATCGGTAACAGTCAGTGACGTACCTAATAAAAGATTAAGGTATTAATAATATGTTGAAAGTAACGGTAAAGAAATTTGTTGTTAATATCATGTGATATATGCAAAGAAACAACATCAGTTAGTTGAACTCGCTAATTACAGGAATTACTACTTCAAACAAACTGCTTTTTTTGCCCTAGATAGTCAATTTGTATAGAAAGGCTACTTATATTATAATATACTCGTATTAATCGTTTCGATTACCTACTGCACTTGCGGTCAAAATAACTTGGGCTTTTTTGACTTTCGAATGTGGTATACATAACTACGGGGGCGAAGCTGCAGGTAAAAGCTAGTTTAAGATAAACATAAAATTCACACTATTTGAATTCTTTTTGTTTAATTATCGGTTGTAAACTGTTTCACACAATAAGTTGTAAATTTAAATTAGTATTCATAAAAAAAGTAAAATTATAGTTAAAAGCAAGTAAGATTGAAGGATATGAAAAGTAAAAAAATCTTAATTTAATTATTTATTTGCGTACGGACGCGTGTGTCTATTTTTTGCAATAGCTGTAATACTTGTATATTATACAAGTCGTTAATAACTTGTACTTGTATATAGTTCACTGCACTTGTAGAAGAAATAATTTATAATTATGATTAAGAACGATAAAATTACCTTATATAATAAACAAAGATAAATATTTGTTAATCCAAAGTATTTTATATATATTTTGTTTCCATCGAAACACGCAGATTACGTAAAAATATAAAGATTTACTTATCTGTTTATAATTTAGATAATAAGTCTGGGGGTTCTATTAAATAAAAGATAATATGAGCAACTATGTACAAGGTATATCTTATACGACAGAACATTAAAAAATTTATAATATTTCGGTTCTGTATGGCAGTTCTCCGAAGCACACAAATTTCAATTTTCTTATGTTTACTCATTAATAGTAATTTATTTTAAGAAGATGAATATCATAATAAATACTTAACTAAATAATAAACAAGTAGTCAAGACAAGTTTTATGATTTAGTGTATACAAAAATATATTTTAAGAGAAAACCTACAAAAAATTTAATATTCTTAGCTTATTAAAAAATATTCCTAATTAAACTATAATTCTAAAATTTTGTTTTGCTATTTTCATTGAAATAAGTATATATTTAAAGTTTTTAATAATAAAAAAAATCATCATAGTCGGTTCACCCAGTTCAAAAATTCCCAGGTAATAAACATAATAAAAAGTACAGTCAAAGATAACCTCCTTTTCGTACAGAAGTTGGTTAAAAGAGGCTGTTCTTATGACGATCAACGGATCATCGGTGATATTCGGGTAGTGGACCTGTGAGTACATTCATTTAATCCCCATGTGCTATATTTAGCGATTTGATTGAACAGAAAAACAGAAAACAGGGACCACCAACAAAAAACAATCAATCTACTGTTAAAACAGTAGATTTGGTAACACTGATTCAGGGTTTGTACTGACAAAAAATTAGTAATTATATTTTATAATTTCTGAAAATTTTCTATGCCTAATTAAACGACAACATGTAAAAAAAACAGTTATATGCGAATCGGGCTCTCCCAGAATCCGAATCAATTTTAGGATTATTCGTCAAACATGATGTAGAATTCACTCATTTTGTATGAAGTAAACTATAAATCTAATTTTGTAATGGTTTTTTCTGTAATATAAATACAAATGGGTAGTCAGTATGAACATTCACAAGCTGTAGAAAAAAACAGCACAAGTATTTACAAATATACATTACAATTAATAAATTAAATATTGTTGTGATGTCTTGTTGTTATGTTATAGCATAGAACATTGATATTATTGGTAGTGTAAGGGAAATTTTGAAGCGATAATCGAAAACCTTGCCGTAAAAAACATACATTGGTATATTTCAGTTATTAAGATATGTTGTTAAATTACTGCTGCAACATTTCCCTACAGTTCCCTGAACCACTGTCTGTGTGAGAATAAAATAACAATATTTAATGTACAGCGTCTTTTACCATAATTCGATTATGATTGACTGACAAAACATAAATACGAGTATATTGCTATCTTTTTTATGTAGTCTCTTGAGAAAAGATTTTTAATTAGGTAATTTTCTTTATGATAAATTTTTTTTATGTCTTAATTTTAGTACATTTGAATATGTTTCAGTTTTTCAGTTTCTGTTCGACTGAAACTTTTCGGGATTAGGTATACATTTTTACGAGTAGTTAAACACTAAGTATGTATTGAAAGTTATCGTTGGTATTTTATTACTTCAAAAACAAATTTATTTTGATCGCACCACGCTTCGTTTTTATCAATATTTATAAAGAATTGTGTTACTTCCGAAATCGTGATCTCTCTCTACTACCAGATGAGTCAATTAATGTTTATAAAACACATATTGTATATTGTCTGCAAACTTAGTTTTTTCCACATAAATTTCAATCAAAACATTGAAACTAAAGTTGTGGCCAATTCTATAACAGTTGCATAAAATAACTTTTTTAGAAAGTTGCAATTTTCTCGAACAACATACTTTATATTAAAAATAACTTTTTTATTGTATCAAAATCTCTATATTTAGTCTCTATCTTTCTTTCATCTTTGAGTATCAGTCACATAACAATGGCTTCAGCTGGTCTGGAGGCTAGCCCGGATAAACACAGAGACAGACAGACAAAAATGTTAAAATTGTTTAATTGTGTTTTGGTATCGAGTCGATAACTATATGCACTTGAAAATAACAGAGTTCCAGAGGCCAATTCAGTAAAACAGTTATATAAAATAACTGTTATAGCAATTAGCAAATTTGTCCAACTAAGTAGATACTTTAAATTGATATATCTTTTTATTTATGAACTGATTTGAATAAAATAAAATAGAAGCAGAAGCTTGCAAAAATCTAATAGTGAAAACCGCACTTATATCGGTTCAGCCAATTCTGAGATTAGCGATAACAAACGCACAGATAAACAGACAAAAGGCAAACATACAAAAAATTTAAAAATCATTGTTTTGGGTTCTACTACATTAATAAAGGACCCCAATTATTTTTTTTTTGTATATCTTCCATATATAGACACCGATTCGTTACAATTTTATTATAAGTACAAAATTTAATTTAAATTCGCACAAGGTTACATTTTTTTAGGTTCATTTAAATTATTTTTTATTTCCGAGCTTTGTCAGATTGAATAATTAGATAATAATATACAACATACCTTTGCAGTCGAATAATACGCAATATTCTTTAAAATTCGACTTCTAGAACTAAAAACTGCTGTTTTATAAATCATTGTTTATATTATTTAATATATTATTTAAATATTGTTAAGACTACTTAATTATAGAAAACTGATAACCACAAGAGACGGCCGTTGAGCTCGTTATAATGTACATGAGTAATCTATATATATTTTATCATCCCGATATCATCCCATTCCGAACTTTCTGAAAACATAACAATCGTCGTGACGTTTATCTTCAATGATTAACAAGTTACCTACATATTTACTTCACACACAATCATTAAAAATGTATCATTAGGTTTGACGAATTTTCTGATTCTTTAATGTTCTTTAGATGTATATTATATTTTGTATCTATACTCATTTAATAAGAATTGAGGTAGATTTAGCTTTTTTAGCTTAGTAGTCTGAAATTTGTAAAAATCTCCCTAGAGATGCTAACAACATAAATAAGTTGTAACAACCGTATAAAAATTTCAACGTAGCTTGATGAGAACGTATGGCTTAGTGGTCAGAGCGCCTGGTCGGTTTCCAGGAGGCGCAGGTTCGAGTCCCACTACGTTCAATTTTATATACGTTTTCTAAATAAGTATTTTTCTTTTCTAAGTGTGGATTAACACTTTAAAAATGTTTAAAATAAATCATCATTGCTTCAAATTTGTTGACCCGCTTTTGGCAAATAAAAAACCGCATTTTTATTTAAAATTTTCAAAAATCTCGCTTTTCACCGTAAATAAATCTGGTGTGTAGCTAGTATGTTCAACAGAGAAAAAGCAATTTGCGGTGGCTCTTAAATCATTTAGAACAAAAAAAATTTAAAGAACATAGAGATATTGTAAGCCTTTCCGCTGAGCTTGAGCTCAGCACAGGCCATTTCAAAAATCTGCTTCTAAAACACTCAAGTATTTGATTGTTGTACGTGTATACAGACCTTCCATTGGTTTATGTTAGGGGTTCCCAACTTTTTCTTTATCAAGGATCACTTTTATATCATTCTTGGTAACAGGGATCACTATGCATGTAGATATAATAAAAATTAACTGTAATAATCAAACAGAAACTTTGCCTCACCATCCCCAGTCATAAAATTTCGTTCGCGGACCGTATTTAGGCTTCTGCGGACCACTGGTGGTGGTTCCTAAGGTTGTTTACTAATTTTCATAATACATTCGGAGTGGAAACCTTCAACAGCTGATTGATGCTGCTGTCCCTTGCTTTCAATCGTCGCAAACCAGCGGAACCGTCGCCATTCTTCGGAATCGGGTAGATAAGATCGCTCTTTTACGAGTCTGGGACTACTCTGATTGGTTAAGGTGTCGAAAAACCCACCTAACTGAGATAGGTCAGTTCAGGACCACATAAACTAAGGAACAGATTGCATACGGCCCGCTTGATTTGTGAATGTCTAAAGAAGACAAAGCTCGCCGAATAGCTTTTTGGCTGAGCTTAACGTTAGGTATTGAACTCTGGCAATCCATCCCGCATTCTAGCGTCATTACTCCAAGCTGACGAATTCCGAATGTATAACTCTTAATCGCCTCAAAGATTTTAGTAATGTGCATGGACTTTCCTCTAGA
This sequence comes from Heliconius himera, assembly GCA_021202915.1. Classification (NCBI taxonomy): domain Eukaryota; kingdom Metazoa; phylum Arthropoda; class Insecta; order Lepidoptera; family Nymphalidae; genus Heliconius; species Heliconius himera. Next base: position 102,645 of record JAJHJA010001285.1, read on the forward strand.
ATTTTTTCTTGTTAGACCAGTGCATCGGCCCAGATTTGATTGAAAATTGTCTTTACCTCTATGTAAAAAGCTCATGGTAGACTCCATGTAAAAACCCTTGTCTGTGTCTCTCAGTTTTTTGCTGCATCTCATATATAACAGGATAGGCGGAGGGAGCCTAATATTAAAACACTCCACTCCGCACGTTCCTCTGACCTCTGGAGGCATTGCTTGTTAAGTGGCGGAACTCAACGCCGAATTATACTTCTTTTCACAAATTTTTAAAGCTTTCTGTAGGTGTGATTTTGTGTTTCACTTCTGACCTTATTGCTATCTTTTCAAAGATATCTAGGACTCCAGGAGCGCTGTACACACATAGTATTTTTGAAAGCGCGCTCCTTGGAGTCCGCTCCACAGACGAGATATAGTCTTAACTGAAACAATAAAATTTCATGGTCTACTCAATTAAAGGCTTAGGATTTGAAAAAAATAAAGCAAACGAGCGGTCACCTCGAGTAAATGATCACCAAACAATCTAACACCCGCTATTTGCAATTTCTACTGTGCGTGATAACGTTGGATTAGAATTGCAGCTACCGTATGTGTAATAGATATAAGGTAAGGAAAAATTAATGAAAACACTGAAAAATTGTAGAGTTTTGAGAATAATAAATAAATAGCTCAGTAGAATATTTTAGTAGACAGGTAATTGTTCAAATGTTCAGTTTAATTTAAAAAAAATAAATGACATTTCTTTGATGAATAAAGACTGAAGTTCAATTAGAACCCGCTGTGTGAATATGAGAAAATTTATATCGGGCCGACAGCATATCTAGAGCGGCCCTATTTATTGAATCGCCTTGATGTGCCCTGTCAGACGTGATTCAGTAGGAAATTCAGATATCTAAATGGCAACCCTGAATTGCTTAAAAGTAAAACTTATATTCGAAAAATACGACATATAATTCATAATAATATAATAGAGCGTAGTGCAGTATTTAATATTTATTATCTATGAGTATTAAAGTGTCTTTGATTTGATCTGTATGTGTACTGTGTTGACCTTTTGGGTATATGTGTTCTGTGGTGTTGACTAATTGACTAATTGACATTAGTATTTAGTTGTGTGCACAGCGACGAATGGTGGTTTTGTCGGTAAAATCATGTTATTTCCAATTTTAAAAAATATTCACAAGTGAAAATATATTACACTACTTATTAATTTTATTCTACTCTAATTAACAAAAAACACTTACTTGAAAGTTCATAATGGCCCGTTTCCTGTCCAGGGAGAAATTACAAGGATTTGAAAAATATAAGGTAAAAATACTAAAAGAAAATTAAAATAATGCACATAATAAAATACTGATTACAATTACTAAAAATGCTTATTACAACTTCTATATACTTGTGTAGTTAACAATAATATATATTTATGTAATATGTAATTTATACCGTAAATGTACAAAAAAAACTACTTATCGCGTTCTATTTAATTTCTTTAATTTTATATACGATAATGTAAAGAAAAATAGATTCTTTTAATATTACTTGTTTTTCCAGTACAACTCAATTGATACCAGCATATTAAGTAACTATGTAATGCATCCTTTTTGGGACTGGTGTGTGCAGGTAAACTAATGTTTTATTTTGTAGTAATATAAAAAAATCAAAATGACCGAAAAACATATAAAAGGTAAAAATATGTACAGGTCATACTGATTAAAATGCTTTAAATATAATTGAATGTGAACCCTATTTTACTATTATAATTAAAAATGCTTTGAATACAATTAAAAAAATAAATATATATTAACAAATAAAAAAATATTGCAGTTTTGTCCGGTGTGGGTGGCACCAAACCTTCTAACATTCACAGGCTTCCTACTGACAGTCCTTAATTTTTTATTATTCTCATATTATGACTATGGATTCCATGCACTTACAAAGGATAATGTCAACAATGATTACATACCAAGTTGGGTATGGGCATTAACTGCGATAAATTTATTTGTGGCATATACACTTGGTGAGCATGATCTTTAGCACTTATTATATTTTTTAAGAAATCTTATTAATAATTTGTTTAGTTATTTTATAAAACCAATTATAAAATCCCATGAATTTATACTATTATTATATAATTTTTTAGAATATATTTGTAATTAATTGTAAATGCACATAATTAAGTTTTATTTCTTCAACTCATTTTACATTTTATTTTAACAGTTATATACTAACATTGTTTCAAAACTGATAAAATCAATTGTTTTTTTTTGTTGACAAGCTTAAAAAATGAATATATTATAAATATAATATAGTTCGAGTATATATGGTAACAAAGGCAAAGACACTCTCTGGAAGGCATACTGACTGGTGTTACAGGGCATAATATAACAGAAAGCGAGTGTTCTTGTAGTCAGTGTACGAAAACAAACCAAGTCTAGAATTTGAAACAAGTGTGTTTCATAGATTTTAGGTTACCATACAATGATATGGTCCATGGACATAACATTTCACATTATACCATATAATATCAACCAATATCCACTCCAATCTAATTAAGATATTGATAAAGTGAGAGGAACGAAGGGACAATTTCACCCTATTCTCTCTGAATACCGCTAGATAGAAGATAAGTTATGCAGCTTAAAAAATAAATATCACTTTGGATGATATTTAAGCTAACAGCTATCCCATGAAATCAGATATATACTACTTATTTGTTAAGCTTGTCTGTCCGTCTAAGAAATAGTTTAAGATCACAAGGTCAAATATAAATTAACTGACTATTGATTTCTTATATTTTGTATGTAGCAAAATTTTATAATTAAACATGCTGCCACTTTTGATCTATTATTCTGAGTGCCCCTTGTTATCAATATTTAATGTCTCACTTTGATAATATTGGTAGCCAAACTAATGCATCCTCATTCCTTATGTGATAACAAATGTGATTGTTTCCTGAACTAATGTAATGACTACTATTTTATTAATATTAATGTTGGAATTTCCATCGTGGCTCAGCATCAGCTTTTGGTGGGTCATCCCAATTTTATAGCCCAAAATTAGATGTCCTGAGTGGCACAGACATTGTCTTGCTTTTCGTGCATTATTCCATGCACTGTGAGATATCTGTTTTTTGTTACTTTATTGTTTTAGTAAGTTACTTTCAAGGACTCTGAAAACTTAACTGACTTAGGTACAGAGTAAACCACACAGTTACTGTTATATGTTTCCATTTAAAAAATATTTGATAATGTTATAGTATCTATTACAATAAAAAAAATTGTATTCTGCTTGTAGTAGGGTAGGCAGAGAAAGCCAGTGTTAAGATGTTCCGCTCTCCTTTCCGTCGAATTCTGTAGTCGTTGCGTGTTGAGTGGCGAAACTCAATGCCTCGATTTGCCCAGACACCAGAGTAAAGAATCATATTAAATATTTCATTTTCTCGAGTGGGTTTAGAACCTACAATAGTCTATATAGTATTTATTATACTCACACGATAAATGGATAAATAATAAAGACTACTACTATTTATATTTTTTTAATGTCCCGCTTTTGGCGAAAGAGCCCCGCTTTTTTACTTAAAACGTTTAATAAAATCCTGCTTTACCCAAGATAATTACACACTCCGTTCTCCAATATTATTTTTGTATGGCAAATTAATTATGTAATCTTTCTGTAATTATTATTATACAGTCCATGTTTATCGCTAGATAGGTTAAATATTATCTACATTGTATGTAATTAGGCCGCATTATGGCCCAGTAAAGATATTTGTCAAGCTAAACATTTCTTAAATTATAAATTTATTTCATGCACCTATTTTTTAAATTATGATATGATATTTAATTTTCTCATTATGTTTATCTCAATTTTAAAGAGAATTGCGATTATTATAATAATAATATTACTATATCACGTAATGATTTACTAAATGATATACAGATGGCATCGATGGTAAGCAAGCTCGACGTACTGGAAGTAGCGGACCTTTGGGTGAACTGTTCGACCATGGCTTGGATTCATATTCTACGGTCCTCATACCGACATGTCTCTACACCATTTTTGGGAGGTAAATAAGTTTTATTCTTACTATTACATAGTATTTTTGTTTCAATCTAGTTTGTTTCTTATTTGCCGCAAAAAATGTGTAATGCGGAATTTAACCCTTTGTTCTATCAGAGCGGGTAAATTAAAATAATTATTTATTCTTTCTAATACATTGGTGTATTATACTTATATTTAAAAAGTATCACAATTCTATCCTACGGTCCTAATAAATGACCATAAAAACATAAATTTATTATTATCAAGCCTGTCTTTATCACCGTTGCCAAATTATAGATCCGAGTAGGACGGACAATAGTCGGCCTGTTTTTGGATTATTCCATTCCACACACTGTCAGAAATCTTTTTTTATTACTTTTATTAAGTAGTTACTAACAATTTCAGAGATAGTTACAAATAAGTATATTCCTTAGTAATTTATAACCACTTTGAAGACTTAAATGCCTTGGGTACCTACAGGATAAGCTAAACAGTTGCAAACCAAAACTTTTAAACTTAAATTAAAGGTTAATTAATAAAAACTAATGTTTTTTTTATATTACCCTTTTTTAAATCCGTTTTTCCCCGAAATAATCTGGCAACGCTAGTCCTCGTCCACTGCTGGACATGTTACAGTGATCCGCAACTTTATTTTATTTATTACTATTGAATATGTATTACAAATATAAAAAAAGCATGATCTTAGGCTCATTGCAACTACAACGTGAATATCCCATTGAGTTATACTATAGAATGATATAATATTTACATATAGTTATTAAACTTTTTAAACGCACATAATAACTGATATGTAAAGTTTTATTTCTTGGACACAACATTTTATTACAACAATTATACTAACAGTTTGAAAACACATAATTTTGAGAATGATAAAATCCAATGTTTGTTTATAAGTTTAAAAAAAATGTTTTTATATAAATTACAACACACTAAGAAACACAGTGTTGTAAAATACACGTCGCGTAAAAAAATATCTTTTAAGGAGTGGCATCATCTACGACTTTATACATTTTTGTTTTGACGTGTTTTTTCTTAAGACTGCTAATATGTCACGGTCGGGAGGTTAAAAATTATTGAAAATGATAAAATAAAAACTATTTTTTTCTACTTTTATCGATGTTTTAGGGTAAATTTATACTAGCGCAAAGTCGAAACGCATCTAAACGTCTATCCAAAACTGAATCTAATAAATTCAGCCTTATATCCACAGCGTAACGCACACATTATTTCTGAGATTTTAAAAAGATGCGCGCATTTTTCGGAATTTGCACGTCTGTACGTGAACAACACTGATTGGTGCGCGCGCATTCCCGCGTATTTGTCGCGTTTATTTGCAATTATGGCAGGAGGGGCTAAATCACATCAAGATTATAATAAAAAAATGAATGAAAAGTTGTAATGTCATTTGGTCTTGTAAACAAATCAAATACACGGAGTTTCTGTTCGTTGAGTTGATCAGTCCACGACCGGCATGATCTGACGTCTACGGCTTTGTAAACAAAACAAGACACTATTTAAAATACAGTATACAAAGAAATTATAAATATAGCAAAAATAAAATTAAATTTCCACACAACTGTCACGTTTCGGGTTGTGAGTTTGATTCCCACTCAGCTTAATATTTTAATTTTCACGCTCTGGTTACTAGGCAAAACGCGACTTTGAGAGAATGCCCCAGAAAGTGGGGAACGGGAAATGTTTTAACACTAGATTCCCTGGTTTCCACTGTATTATTTGCTATGAGCGGAATACAGCGCGAAACTAAAATAAAAAATAAACTAACCTGAGTAACTGAGTTCAACATTTTTAGATTACAAATTTTCACATGTTTAGTAAAATACTCAATTTTGCTCGCATAATGTGCGATAGTAATTTTTCTAGAACATAATTATTATATTTTAAACATTTCATTACAGGGACGCTTTAAGCCCGTTGCGGTTCTTTTTTGTAATATGGAATATATTTTTTAATTTCTACCTTACTCATTGGGAGAAATATAACACTGGAGTCATGTTTCTTCCGTGGGGATATGATTTCACAATGATTGTAAGTATTTTTTAAAATCGCCATTTTAGAATAATATGAATCTAAATAAAATGCTTATATATTATGCTTTGTATAATTTGACTACAAAATCTTTACATAAATTGTATCTATACTGTAAAATTTCATCTAAATGACAGTACATTAGGTACTTACATTTATAATATTTAGTTATTCATAAATTCACTGAAGAAAAGAGTTTTATTAAAAATTTGGAAAAATCGTAATAATAAAAACATGTTATTATAATATTTGCAGGGTTCTTGTATCCTTTTGCTGGTGACGTCGATCGTGGGCCCTCAGGCGTGGCACGTCTCGTTACCAGGTGGCATTACACCAAGCATCATATTTGAATTCGTACTTTACTTCTCCGCCATGATTACCAGTCAAACGATCATATTGTGGAACATATATCAGTATGTTATTTTATTTGTTTTTAGTTTTTATATTGTATGAATGATTGTGGATCAAAATTGTAAGGTCAACCATTGTATGCTAAATTTTATTTTTGTATGTATATTTATTTATATATTTCTATCGATTGTTTATACTTTTAATTGTTACTATGTTAACTATTTTTATAAAAAATATTTAACATGTTGTATAACAGATATTAAACGGATATTGAACAAGTAATAATTTCGTAATTTCTAAAATAGATTTCAAAGTAACTTACAAAAAGTTGAATCCCCTGCTTAAGTAACTTCTATTTATGTATTACTATATACCTTTATATTATAGAGTATTGTCATTAGTATACAAACATGCATCGAAAATATATAAAATATTACATAGTATTTTTTTTAAATTATGAACAATTTATTCTAGGCAGTTATGGCGCAACCGATTGTAAACGCGACGGTTGTGGATTCGATTTTCACTGTCGTAAATAACTTAATAGAATTTTCTCGCTTTGGTAACAAAATAAAGTGAGTGTGAGTGTGTGCGTAGAGAAAGGAGAATCTGAAACTAAATTCAATCTGCGTACCCTGCTATATGCGAAATATAGCTTGGAGCTAAAAAAAGTTGTTGTTTTTTCTCTATTCTATTATTGTTTTCTTCTAATATACTTATTTTCTAATTTAATACAATGTATTTATTTATAGATTTTCCTATATTTTAGGTCATATCGTAACGGAACAGGCAAGATGCGACCTCTGGGCGAAGCGATTAGACCGCTGATACCATTAGTAGTGTTTTTCGCACTAAGTACTACTTGGGCAATTTGCTCGCCTCACGATATATTAAACTCGGAGCCGAGGCTTTTCTACGTTCTCACTGGAACCATTTTTTCAAATATAAATGTAAGCTTCTTATAACTATAATACTTAGGCCAGTCGTGACGCAGGGGCACAAATGGTGACTTTAAAATCGACTGATTGTGCTTTCGATCACCACTCGAGGAGATGAAATATTTATTTTAATTTATATTTCCATTTCTTCGCTGGTGTCGAGCCAAAGCGCAGCGTTGAGTACTGCCAATCAACACGCAATGCCTCAAGAATTCGGCGGAAATTGGGGAACGGAGTGTCTTAACGCTAGGTTCCCTCTACCTACCCTGCTATGTGCGGGATACAGTGCGAAGCTGAGTTAGAAATATCAGAAATTTGAATTTTTTAGTATTATGCTGTATCCCTAACATAACAGAGTAGGCAGGGGTAACATTGGAACCTAGTGTTAATCTGGAAACGTAGTGTTAAAATACTCCGTTCCCTATTTTCCGCCGAATTCTCGAGTCTTTGCGTATTGAGTGGCAAAACTTAACGCTGCGCTTTGACTCGTTACCACAGCGGGGAAAGGAAAATATTAAATATTTTTTTCCCCGAGTGAAAATCGAACCCACAATTGTCGCGTTTACAGTCACGCGTCCCTACGCCACAGCGGCCACTTTTATTCTTCCATTCTGCTATACCTAAGCTTCAATTTAGTACTCGTTAAACCCTATATAAAGATTTGCTTACTTCTGCAAAAAAAAATTGAATTTAAACAAAAATTATCATCACTGTTAATCTACTGTTACCTTAATTTTCCCTTCCTTTTCCATTTCCATTATTTCTACCTTCAAATAAGATTCTAAGTAAACAATAAAATTAAACGGTCGTCCTGGCGCAGTGGTACAAGCGTACGACTACAAACACGAAGGTTGTGAGTTCCATTGCCACTCGGGGGAATAATATATTTAATAATTTCGTTTCTTCGTTCTGGTAACCAGGCAAAGCGCTGTGTTGAGTTGCCCTCAACATGCAATGCCTCAAGACGTCGGTAGAAAATAGCGAACGGAAGTATCAGAATGGGTAACGAAGGTCCCTCTGCTAAAAACTGAAAATTATTTTGCTATAATAATAAACCATACCACACACACAAACAATTAACTAGGGTAATACATATTAAATTCACTTAAAAAATAAATAATTTATGTTCAAAATATTTTCATTTACGTTTATTTAAGTAAAACAAACTAAATGTTTTTATACAATAATCTTCGTGCGTAAACTGCTATGAGGGATGCAAACTTGAAACTTATAATAACTTATTTTAATAATATGTGTGACTGTGTGTACACTGCTTCGTATAGTGATAATAAATCTTTTTTTAATTTCCACAGTGTCGTTTAATAGTGTCGCAAATGAGCGACACTCGGTGCGAGATATACAACGGCATGCTGGTCCCGTACACACTGACAGTTGGCATAGTGCTGATGGCGACGCCCGACCCCGTCGGGGAGGTGGTGCTGCTCGGAGCCCTCACACTGTACGCAACTATCGTCCACATCAACTATGGCACTGGAGTGGTACGGTCAAATGGATAATTATTTTGTATTCATTTGTTTAACAAAAAAAAATATTTGTTTCAATGCTTAAGAAGCTGTTTTTCAATAGGTGCAGTGGCATAAGCATATGATTATAAACGCGACGGTTGTGGTTCGGCGGCGGTTCAATTTCCACTTGGGAATATGAAATATTTAATATTACCATTTCTTCACTCTGGTAACAAAGCAAAACAGCGGCGTTGAGTTCCGCTACTCAACGTAATGCCTCGAAAATTCGTCGAAAAGTGCAGAACGGATTTTATTAACATTAGATTCCCTCTGTCTCCTCTGATATATGCAGGATACAGCGTGAACCTGAGAAAAAATATATTATTTAAAGGCTAACCTCGAAAAAATCTCTGAAAATTTCTAAATTCAGCCAGCGTACGTGGTCTATCTATGTCAAAAGCAACTTCTATACAAACTTTCATCACATTATTCTCGCATCTATAATATTGGTAGTGTTGGGCGTTACTGTTATATTTTTATAATGCATTATTCATTATATTATATTTTTTTAACTGTTATTTTAAACTGTTGTAATATATATTATATTATTTTCAACGTAAATACAATATAATGACAAAATGTACGAAGTTCAGACTAATATTTTTGTTATTAGTTATTTTAATGTAAGTAATATTTGGCCTTTCTGCCATTAAGTTAAAGCTCATATTTGTGCGAGGTTATACGATGTGAAGTTCGCCATCATTATTTTATTTGACCTTGGCTGGACTCGATGTAGGTCGAACAACTACTAAATATTTCCGATCATTCCCGAACCGAGGCGACACACGCCATTTTATAGCAGATAATGAATATTTTGACTGTTATTTATAACAGTCAGTGTTGAAAATAAATAATGATTAGAACATTAAAAATTTATAATGAATTATATTATCTGTTATATGTTATAACGCCCAAGTTTAAATATTGGTAGGGCTTGAGACAATATGTAAACCAAGAAAACATAGTTTCTCAAATTTATTTAAGTTTTTTATTTCTACATAATTTTTGTAGCAAAATGTTTTCCATGAATGATTCCATGATGAAAATGATAAAAACTAAATGACAAAAAAGTTTGCAAGTAGTGTCATATTTAAAAACTATTAAACTTATTAAAGGATTACATAAGTTCTACAGACATCGTTATATAGTATTATATACAGTGCTATTAGCGTATTACTTCCAAAGTTATTTTTGTAAAACATATTAACTCCATTAACCTTTTTCTGTTTTGTTGACTTTTATATTCACATTCCAATTTTTTTTGTAACATTACATGTGGCTCAAATTAACATGTTCATAGATTGTAAATATAACTATTAATCCCAACGATGTTTGTACCGACAATCTGTCTATAATATACTTCTTTTGCAGGTGCGAGAAATGTGCAACCACTTCAAAATTTCGTGTTTCAAAATTAAACCAACCATAAATTAAAGTGGGGAACGGAGTATTTTAACACTATGTTCCCTCTACCTACCCTGCAGTGTGCGGGATACAGCGTGAAGCTGTTTTTTTTTTAATTTAAAATTAAACCAAATATCAATTAAGGTAATATAGAGATTATATCTATACAAACAATCTGGTCGTAGTTTAAAAACTCTTTCTATTCTTATGGAGATCAAAGATCTGATTTTTTCGAATTTTTATAAGTCTTTACTTGTAGTCATTTCTAATGTACTGTCTTTATAAAAAAAATCTGTCATATTTTTTAATGTATTTAAACGCATTTCTACTGATATACTTACATTTTCAGAATTTGATTGCAAAGAAATTGCAACTGATTTGAAATTTCAAATATTGAAATTTAAAAAATCCATTTGAATTAAAATGTAGAATTTATATAACTTGCCATTTTATTTGATATATAAAAAATATTAACTTTTAGACATTTTTTATAATTATAAATCAAAATTAATATTCAAAATAAAATTTTGGTATGATTAGAAATTAATTATATAGATCCTCCATTGTCATTCTCAAATCCCAATTAATATTATCTATAATTATGTGTACAGATGTAGTAAAAATCTATCGTCCTTTTATCATCTCATAAACATGATACCATATAAACATTAAGAAATAAAGATTATAAAGTTAATATCTGAATAGGTGTTTTATGTATATAGCATTGGGCTTTACCTACGATACTATGTATTTATTTCAGTAACATATTCATAATGTATAAGTCCTATTTATATATAGGTTTGGGAGCTCCTTGGGATCGGTTTTTGAATATAAAGTTTGTTTATTTACGCCTCAAATTTCTTTCCTTTTTTTGTATTCAAGATTAATAGTATTAAAACATGAAAGTGATTTAAATATTGGAGTTAAAAACCTATAAAGCTAAAACTGCCACAGCTGAGTCCTTACATTATATATACAGGTTATTATTATTAGTAATTAGATACATTTTTGTGAAACCGTACTATATATTAATTTGTATAATCTTAATTTATAAAATAAAATGACTTATTATTTATCAGAAAAGTTGTGGTGTTGATATAAAAATCTGAAATCTCTAGCTTCACTTTAACTTTGTACGAAGAGCCTATTAAACTAACTAAGAATGTTTTGTTTTATCTCTTTCCCATATCATAAACATAGGAAACGGTGGAAACGATGGGGCCACCTCACTCTCCTAATTTTTAGTAACAAAAAATTAAGGCTGTAAAATAAAAACAACATTTATACAAAAAAATATTTAAGATAAATTTGGGAATAGTTCTATTCAATTGCATTTTCTTAATTTAAAGTTGAAAAAAAAAATTGAAGCCCAGCTCAAAAAATCTTTGTTTCTTCACTGCTCTAGAGTTGCGCTACTCGATAAAATAAGTGATGTAAAGTTTTTACACGTACACGTTAACTCCAATTCAATCCAATTCCAATTAGTTTTTAGTGTTGTACATAACATTGTACATATAGCACAATAACTATTATTATCATTCCAAAATTACTGTGCCAATGTTAAAATATATGTAATATATTAGCTACTTATACATAAATTACTGTTAGTAATTTTGACAACTAGTCACATTACATACAAATATTTTTATGACGATTGAGTTTCTATTCTGCATTTGTAATATTTGATGAATTTATGTAGATTATTTACAGCTAACTTACTGCCATGTGCTTTTCTTTTTGTCAAACATCATTTATCGTTTAAACAATTTCCAAAGATTGTGTTAGGACTGCATTAAAGTTAACTACTTTTAATTTACTAATATGAAAAATTTATTTGGACGGGCAGGCATTAAAACTTTATTAGCTTTACTAATTAAAGCTGTTGAAAAAAATAGCAAACTACCTAAATGAAAATTTAGTGCAAAAATAAAATAAGTGCTAATCCTAGAAATCTCCAATTTTAGTAAATTTAGGTTTTACTCGTATTTTTTTTAAGTAGACAATAACAATGAAATCATGAACTGAACATAAGTTGACTTTCGTATAACCCAAACTATAAAATGAACGAAAACGAAGTGAAATGTAGTCAAAAAATAAATAATTAAAATTGAGAACATAATTTTTTAACGTTTGAGCAGGCCTAAATGTGCATTTTTTCGGAACCATCTAAATAAAATATATGAACTAATAATATGAAATATACGTTAAAATAAACTTCCGATGACGAAAAACAAAGGTTTACGTACAGTATGGTAGACGTGGTCGTGGCTGCTCTAAAGTTTGGTTAGGCTTAATGAATTTTCCGCAATGTTCACTCGGGAAGACAATAATCAAAAGTGAGAAAAATCCTGAAATCAAATTTGCAGTGTCATACAGCTAACTACAGGACGGCCACGACTCCTCTACTATATTCTGTTACATTTTAAAGCACTATATCCAATAAGCTCCTGATAAAAAAAATATCACATGGGGTCAATAATTGCCACTATTTGCATTTATTACTATTTCTTAGCATATTGGTATCTTTAAAAGATTTTATTCTTCTCTTAATATAAAAAAAATCCTATCTATATATATAGTAAAATTATACGTGATTGGCATGGAAAATATATAAGAAAATCTATTACTGGAGGCATTTATCAATGTAATAGAACCGAAAACAATGTTTTTTTTTTAATTTTGTCGATTTATGTGTGCGTTTGTGCACGTTAATCTCAGATATGACTTCACCAATTTAAATGCTGTTGTCAATATCGTATTTTGGCAAACTTCCCTTAACATTTGTTTTATTTAAATCGATTTATTAATAAAAAAGATGTATCGAGTTTTTTGTTCGACAATAATTGCTACGAAATTATTGTTTTATTGAATGAGCTCAGACTGTAGGTTTCCAATCTATAGATATTGTCTTTAAAATGATAATGTTATGAAAATATGAAAGTAATTCAGATTAGTAAGCAATTTTAAATATTAAATTTTAAGATATTTAACATTTTCTTCTCAAAGAACTGGTTAATATCATGTAATTCCTTAGAAATCATATGTATAAAATGAATGTTGTTTGTGTGTTTATTTATTCCACGGTGTTGATAATTCCTATACTTATTAAGGTGTCCTAAATATTTATATATACAAACCTATTTTAAGTTGCTATTAACATGTACCTTAATTGTAAACTCAAAGGGAAGATTTATTTTCCCCATCTTAGATTATTATAGAGGGATCAGATTATGACAATTTTTGGTTCTATATCCTGAAGCCCTCGAGTCTGGAATCTCTTCCTTAGTGGTCAAGACATTCTCGTAAATGTTATAAAATAAATTACAAGTGATTAGGTAATGTAGTAATTTAGTGTTTGTTATCTAATTAATGAATAATGTATGAACGTAGTACCAGTACAATATTTGTTAATAAAGATAATACTTTTACTGTGATTGTTGTTAATTATTTTGTTTAACCATATACCTTGTAAAATATAGTATGGTCGATCAGTCGTGTTCCCCCTGAAGCAAGGTTTTCTTCAGAAAGCCAACAGTTCACTTTTGCGCATTATTCGCTCGGGAATAAAATAATCGAAATAAAATCTTTGCAGCCATCTAGCTCTAGCTCAATCAAGTAGGTATATCTAATTTCGGGGCGGCCATGACTCGTTGACCGTACTGTACACTTTACAAAATAGTAAAATACATTGTAATGAGGCTGTCGTAGCGCAGCGTCAAACTATTAACGCGCCGATATTACGTTCGAAATTGAAATATTTCCTCGGTAACAAGACGCAGCGTTGAGTTCTGCCACTTGACACGCGATATCTCGAAAATAGAGCAGAAAATATGGCATAGATAGTCTTAACACTAAATTCTGTCTCCTTAGGCAGTCATATGTAAGACACACCGTGAAACTTTATGAATGGGCCAATATAATGTTGGACGAAATATCATTTCTTTTTACAGTAATTACTGATTGCTCAGTTTTGTCTGCAAAAAGATAAGCTGTACGAATCAAAAAAAAAATAAATCGGCTTCACTCTGGATCCCGCACACAGCAGGGTAAGCATAGGGAACCTAGTGTTCCCGAAAATGGGCCGCGCTTTGTCTCGACACCAGAGCGAAGAAATTAAAATATACATTTTAAATAAATATTTCATTTCCTCGAGTGGGAATCGAACTCACAACTAGTCGCGTTTACAGTCACACCCTGCGCCAGGACTAGCCTCGATGAGACCTTGTTTGAGTTAAGTAAGTTTTTGTGACATAGCTTATACATTCGGATAGGACATCGCCTTCTTGTCATGGACTTTAGACATAGGAGGACATCCTCTTCTTGTAATCGACTTTAACGTTACTCCAAAGAACAAAATAGCCGAGAAACATAGGCCTCGGATCAAGTGGTGGTTGCTGACGCCCAATATTAATAACCTACCTCCAACGTCAATCTTAGATTGTTTCATATATCTATCCAATCTAGAGATTGGAGTTTGACGTTGGAGATAGGAAGATTGACGTTGGAGATAGGTTATTAATATTGGGCGTGAATGGACAAAAGTGAAAAGTCAATCTTTCGTCTAACGCCGAGACTGCTCAGGATACTTGGGATCGAGTGCAGTCGGTAATCATTGCTTCGAGCAATCGAGTTCTCATCGTTTCTAAGGAAGGACATGTGTCATCGACCACACATGCTAATGTAATTACAAAACGCAAAATATCGCGAAATGTCTGCGTCAGAGATTCCCAGGGCACGCTGCTCTGTAGACATGCCTCTGTGAAGGAGAGATGGAGAAGCTACTTCCAAGAGTTGCTGAATACTCAACATCCATGCAGTCGTCATCACGACTCTTGAACTATTGAACACTAGAAAGGTGCCACAGCTTGCACAGGTGGCGACTTAGTTTTATTACTCTTATTTACAAGGGAAGGGGCAGTGTTCAAGATTGTGGTAATTATGGGGGCATTATGCTTATGAGTCACACTCCGCCGAGAGTGTACTATATCTGGGTCTCAATATGGATTTTAGCCAGGATCGGGCACTATGGACGCCATTTTCGCCATCAAAACTTCTGCAGTGGGCCTTTATTGTGTGCCTAGTCAGTGATTCCTGAGGCCTGTCTTAGCGCACATCCAGGACCAGCCTCCATGGCTGATAATGTATGCGATGATATGGCACTCATTGACGAGAACCGATTGTTGCTGGAGCGCAAAATGAACCTTTGGAAGGGTACGCTTGAGAACAGCAGTCTTAAACTAAATGTGTCAAAGACCGAGCAAATTGGAGCTTGGAGAAGCTTATACATTAGAATGATTTTAAAGTTTTTATAGATAACTAGATGTATTCAAAATTCAAATTCAAAGTGCTCTGATCAATTAATACATACATTATCTTCAAGCAACGGTGAAATTCTCATACACTTGTTACAACTTAATTATGTTGTTAGCATCTCTATAGAGAGATTTTTACAAATTTCCACTAACCAAAGAGAATTACTTAGAATTATTGTTTGGCAAGAGAGAATACTATTTTCTATTCAAAAGGAAATATTTCTTTTAATGTGTAATACAATATCTTACAAAAATCATTTTTATTATTTATTCTAAAATTTAAACATTTAATTACTTCCAATGGTCATTAACTAACCAGTGTAATAGATTCTAAGTTTAAAAATAACCAAAAAAAATATTGTTAAATATAAATAAAAATGAACAATCAACACTTTAGTTTTATTTTACAAAAAAATATAACTTAACACATAGAACTGACAGTTTCATTAATTTCATCTCCCAGGGATAACAGTTTTCTCCACATATCTGGAGTCAAACTGATTCCTTTTTTTCCTGGCAGTAATTCACCATTTTTTTCATAAAATTCTCTTATATCTATATAAACTTTTCCTTTGAATTCACGGACTTTTACAAGTTTTTTTCCTTCTAGAACCCAAGTTGGCTCTTTATCATCAGTTCTAGCTCCCATTTTCGCTTTTTTTTCGGGCGGTGGATTTCGCTGTACAGAAAACATATTATCTTAAAGTTATAAAGATATTATAATTTGAAATTACACATTATAAAATAGAAACTGTTTGTAATTAAAAACTTAATCATATATACTTTATTAATAGATTCAATATTTAAATAATCATTTAAAAACTTATTAGTCCCAAATATAACATAATAATTTGGCACACTTACGTCTACAGGGCCATCATCACTATCGCTACTAGAGCTCTCAGCCTTTTTCTTATTTTTGGGCATTTCAATTTGTTAAATTATAACAAAAGCAGAAATATACAACAGTAAAATAACTGAAAATGATAACTTAGAAATGTCACATGTGCTCTGTGCGCCGGTGTCATCACAGAACACATATAACCAAAGGGTGATATTCATAGATAATATAATTTATAAATAACATAAAGATGAGGAAAATTAGCAAAAATCATATTATCGGTGAGGCCATCGTGACGCAGCGGCACAGTCTGAATGTAAATGCGAAGATTGTTAATTCGATTATTACTTGGGAGAATGGATTATTTTCATTTATATGAACAATACAAAATGCGGGGTTAGGTTACGGTGCTCAACATGCAATGTCTTAAAAAATAGTCAAAACTCGGCAAGTAGTAGTATAGTCTTTCAATTATTTATTCTGTAATCTGTGTAGATAATATTAATCATCTGTCATGTGTACACCGTGACTATATTATGCTATGACTGGTTATAGTGCTACTTTTTATTGGACATGGACATTGGGTTTATTATTTAGCTATCATATCACTATCAGTAATTATAAATTCTGTGACATAATTGTGTTGTATAGTGTTACAACAAACTGACAACTCTTTTATTGACCATATTAATTATTATAAAAGTAATTTGTAATCAATTATGATATTGATTTTATGTACTTTCGAAGGAAAGTCCTTATAATCTCTTAGTAATTGAGTCCTTCTTATTCGATTTATTTCGACTTAGGATTATGAAAATAATAAAAGTAAATATTTACATAAGACAAAAAGTGTTGTTAAATATGCTGTTCAAATAATGTAACAGAGTGGTGTTATGGAAAACATCTATGATGTTATACTTCTGTATAATTATTGTTTTTGTGGTCTCACATGAAACTCAATCCACAATATTTAATAAAACTGACACAATTTCCTTACTCAAATCAAACTCTACATCAGAACAAAAGGTATGGAATATAAAATTGGACATATACTTCGCCAAAACTCTTCCCAATGTACTACGAAAATTTCCAGGAGCTGATGTTCGTTTTAAATGTGAAGCTATGATGAATTTCACAAAAGTTGAAAGATTTACAAAAAGTAAAGAGCGTGTAGAAACATCTTTAAAAGAATTTCCACCTGACCATATACAAGAAGCTTTGATGAAAAATGTAAAAGTATACTGGTTAAAGGATAATAAAATTCTAACAGATACTGCAAAAATCAAAGTATTAACAAAAATTGATAAAACTAATGGCACCATTGGGTCAAATCTCAAAATTAAAAACCTAAATGTATCTGATGCTGGAAATTATACATGTGTTATTAAACAAAATTATGAAAAAAAACTTTCAACTAGGCTTATTATTCAAAAAGATACTGAGCAATTGGAAGACATTGATATGTCCACATATGCCCCTGTATTTTCAAATGCTAGAAATGATAAAGAATTTATCATGAATATAAAAACAACACCTGATTTAATTTCTGAAGGTATGATATCTGGAAATGAAAAAATACTTAACCACACATCAACATTACCGCAAAAGTTAGAACCAATATGCCAAGAATATCTAGGCAAAGTTTGTAGTCCTCATCTTAAAGGACAATTTGTTTATATCCCTTTCGATACATCTCAGAATGCTCTGGAAGATAAATTATTAAAGGCATTTCAAGTAACTAAATATTCAAATGACATCAGTTCTAATTGTGAAAGATATGCTTTGCCCAGTTTATGCTATTCAACATTTCCTATTTGTAGAAATCCAATATTGATTAATGAAAATTATTTTAAAGAAGCAAGACATATTTTTAATAATTTGTTAAATAAAAAACAGCATATTGAAACACTTAATAATAATTTCACTAAAGTAACTTTTGAAGATCATAATATTATGGTTCCTTTTAACTTGGATAAGAATTTAACAGATAATTTATTTAATTATCGCTATAACTCAACCATCTTAAGACGTGTATGTAAACAAGATTGTGAAATACTTGAAAATGAACTTTGCCAAACAGAATATGCTATTGCAAAAAGGCATCCCCATATTGGTAAACAGTTAACATTGGAAGAATGTCAAGATCTACCAGAAAATGACCCAGATTGTCTTAAAATTGGTATAGGATCTCTAATGGTGTCAGATGATGAATGCTACTGGGAAAATGGCAGTGGATATTTAGGCACAGTGAGTGTGGCAAGTAATGGTATGCAATGCATTGAATGGTCCAAGCAACCGTATGTTAAACTTTCAGAATTTCCGGAGTTAACTGGTAGACATAGCTACTGCCGAAATCCTGGTGGTGTTAAATCACAACCATGGTGTTTTATAGATAATGATGGCAAAACAGAACAACTATGTGATATCCCTAAATGTGCTCATAAAATTTGGATTTACATTGTTGTTATTTTTCTCCTGTTGTCATTAGTTATTGTTGCTTTTATTATTTGCCTCTTTTATAGACACAAAAATAAAGGCAATGCAGCTACTATTAGGGATATAAACCTGCCAAATGCTGATAAAAATATTTATGGAAACTCTAGACTGAATTCACCAATAGAAATGAATGAATTATTAACCAACCAAAATAGTGGTAGCCAACCACACTTAAACAACAGTACAACACGTGGCAGTGGTGTTTTACGAATACCACAATACTCATTATCACAGATCAAATTCTTGGAAGAACTGGGAGAAGGAGCATTTGGGAAAGTTTATAAAGGAGCTCTGAAGAAGAATGGTGAAACCCAATATGTGGCTGTTAAAGCTCTGAAGGAAAATGCATCAGCTAAAACAAAGGCTGATTTTAGAAGAGAAATAGACTTAATATCAGAGTTAACACATGATAATATAGTCTGTATTGTAGGAGTAGCTCTTAAGGAAGAACCTTTGTGTATGTTGTTTGAATTTATGGCACGTGGGGATCTCCATGAATTTCTTATGGGGCGTGCACCTCCGTCTGGTAAAGGATTACCGTCAATGAGACTGTTAAACATCGCTCATAACATTGCATCTGGAATGCAGTACCTTGCTTCACATCACTATGTCCACAGAGATTTGGCCGCAAGAAACTGCCTTGTATCAGATGACTTCATTGTCAAAATATCGGATTTTGGGTTGTCCAGAGATATCTATAGTTCTGATTATTATAGAGTGAGCATATATAAATGTTGTCAAAATAATAATTTTAGTTTTATTACTACTACTATATTATTAACATCACATACATATTATTGCAGGTGCAATCTAAAAGTCTTTTACCTGTACGCTGGATGCCCCCAGAATCAATACTGTATGGAAAATTTACAACAGAAAGTGATATCTGGTCTTATGGAGTTGTATTATGGGAAATTTACAGCTACGGTTTACAACCATACTATGGGTAATTTATAATAATTAAATAATTTTGTTAAATATATTATTGCCCAGTATTTATGAATTCATCTAATATATACTTATATAGAAAAATACTTATTTAAAAATGTTTAAAATCATCTAATATATCATATTGTTTGAAATTAATAATTAAATGTCATTATGTCTATGTTTATAAACGTCACTTGTGTTACGACACCATTGCAAATGTACGACTCAATTGTCGATTATGTGTTGAATGACTAAACAATGGCTTGTCTGGCTACCAAAGAGTGGAAATGAAAATAACATATCCTTCTGAGTCGAGTTTGTAGTCACACTCAATGTGGCTGCGCCAATACAATGTAGTGAAAAACAAATAATTAAGTAAATGCATAATTCGAAAGAAGCATACAAAATCTAAGGTAGAGGGTTCGATTTCCACTCTGAAGAATTCAATTCTACATTGCTTTGTTCTGGCCACAGGAGAATGTGCAGTGTTGAGTTCCACTCTAAACACAATATCTTGAAAATTGAAAGGAAAGTCACCATGTCTTACGACAATTTTTTTTAGGTATAGTAACCAAGAGGTTATATCAATGGTTCGCGGAGGGGAGTTGCTAGCCACACCGACTGGTTGTCCTGCCCCCATGTATGCACTGATGAAGGAATGTTGGAAACACACTCCACAACGCCGGCCAAATTTTGAAGAAATTGTTAATAGGCAAGTAAAATACTGAACTTTTTATGAACTTCAGCAGATCCATCTTGTTCGTTTTTTCTTTATCTAGTCGTTCCTTAGTTAAAAAATTGATATAAGTTTTATTTTTCCTCCTCATACTTTATTATGTTCACCTGTATATTTATATGTAAAATATTTTAAATATATTTTTAATATTTATTAATATAATTATGCTATTCTATTAGGCGGTATTTAATTAGGTCACGGTGCAGTGGGACAGTGTCTGATTGTTAATGTGATGATTGTGGGTTCGATTCCACTCAAAAGAATGGAATGTGGAGTTCAACATCCAATGTCATGAAATTTAGCTGGAATATGGTGAAATGAGTCTCTTAACACTAGATGATGTCAGCCTAACGCCTAGCCTACTTTGCAGGGAAAAGTTTGTAGGTGCTATTTATTTAAAAAAAAATGTTTTTAGAATACAAGAGTGGATTCAAATGGGTGGGTGTCCTGATTGCGCGGCGTCTGAATCCGGCAGCAGTTGCGGACATCGTCCCT
This sequence comes from Heliconius himera, assembly GCA_021202915.1. Taxonomy (NCBI): domain Eukaryota; kingdom Metazoa; phylum Arthropoda; class Insecta; order Lepidoptera; family Nymphalidae; genus Heliconius; species Heliconius himera. The sequence continues at coordinate 123,773 of JAJHJA010001285.1, forward strand.
CCACTTCCACCAAGGAGCATCAAGAGAGGGTGCCGCTGCTGCCCCCTCACTGTTCATCTTCTAACGGATCGCTTGCCACTAGTAGTTTGAAGAAATTTAGCACAGCCGGCTCCACTTCCAAAGCTTTAGACGATAATTTCTCCACTTGTAGTGAAGTTCCGCCTCTCGCACCTAAAACTAAGAAATATAGCTCCGGATCACTCATAGACACAGACAAGATAGGTACCAAGGAAACTGTTGTAAGATTACCCAACAAACATTATGGCAACGAAATCTAGCGACAATATAGATAGGTATTACTGGCTTTTTTATGATTAAAAAGTTTGTGCTGTAATGGTCTTGACATAATATTAAGTAATTATATTAAAAAAATAAAAACTTTATTTACTAATATTCGCAGATTTAACTGTTAATGGTGACAAATGAAGTTTTTATTATTTAATTTATTAGCATTGCTACATAGTGTAAGTATTTTTAGTGGTAGGCTTTACACACTCCGCCTTATTATTTATTGAAAATTAATATTTTTTATTTGTAAAGATGTTATGTTATATGGACAGCATTACAGCATTTATTTTACGAAAGCTAGAACACACAAATTTGATTTTGAAATGCTCAATTATAAGAATGTAAACTATGCTGTGTAATAGATTTAAAGAAACATGGCATTTCAATAAAAATATTTCTGAATGACTTAATGGAAAATGCACAAATATAAAACACAATATTTAAATAAAAAGCAATTTTTCCACCTTGATATTAAATAGACAACACATTTGTAGATATATAATTTAGATGCATTTTTAAGTTTATTACATAAATATATTAATTTGCGAGTTATTTCACGTTAAGTAAGTTGAATCAAGTTATTATTACTTTTTAAAGATTATTTAATAGAAATTTATAGGAACGTTTCTTTTTTACATTATTTTTCGTTTTTCCAAACAAAATCATGATGTCTGGTTATAAAACAATCCACTAAACATTTACTACAAATCCACACTGCCAATCTTAGCCACGATTTTTATATAACTTTATCTTATAAAATCATTTTTTACATTCAATATAAACTACACAAACATAATTGTTGTGCATGAATATTTTGTAACTTGTGTAACCATACTTTTTGTAAGTGTATTTAATAAGATCATTATGAAAAGTGATTTGGTTTGTCATGTTTAGTATTATACCAGAAAGGGGCCATCTATAAATTACATCACAAGTTAAGGGGGAGGGGGTCCACGAGGTATGACAAGGAGCGGGAGGGGTTCTAAATTCCGTAACATCACATTTCAAAATTTGTGTGAACAAGTAAAAGGAGGCCAGTGGGAGAAAGTGGGGAACGGAGTGACTTAACACTAGGTTCCCTCTGCCTACCCTGCAGTGTGCAGGCTACAGCGTGAAGCTGATTTATTTATTTTAAGTAAAATTTCCGAAATGCTGTTTAATTTTACTAAATTCTAGGCCAAAAAAGTGACCAGATGTGCCAAGAGAGGGGTAAAAAATTATGAAATTCGTGTGACGTAATTTATGGACGGCCCCTAAGGTATCTTATAAAATATAATGTCGATTGCAATAATCGATAGATATGTTATCTTATATTGTGTGTACTCGTCAATATGAGAACGAGGATATGAATCCACATAACTTTCATCTTTATTAGGAACATTTTTAGTACATTCTGCTGTACTTGCCAAAGACTTTTTTTATATGTGATATGTTTACCCACTTTTTTACTTAGATGTAAACTATTTCTAAAATAAAAAACAATTTATATAAAAATATAAATATTTTTATTTCATTAATGAAAACAGTGTAATCATTTGGAGTCAAAAATAATAGAAAATTAAATAAGTTGTTTATAATTTTTGTAATTTTTCTTCGTCTTCATTTTTTACTTTCTTTTTAATCAAATATTCACCATGAACCTTCATGTGCACTTTCAAGTTGTTGTTACCAGTGAAACCCTTTTCACATATTTTGCAAACATATGGTTTTATTCCTAAATAGAAATGAATTAGAGTTGGATTTCATGTTTTATTATGAAAAATATACATTAAAAAAAAATAAAAAAAAGGCCAGGAGGCCAGTCGTGGCGCAGCGGCACGAAGTGTGACTGTAAAATCGACTGGTTGTGGGTTCGATCCCCACTCGAGGAGACGAAATATTTACTTAAATTTATATTTCCATTTCTTCGCTCTGGTGTCGAGGTTAAGCGCGGCGTTCAGTTCTGCCACTCAACACGCAATGTCTCCAAAATTCGTCAGAGAGTGGGGAACGAAGTGTCTTAACACAAGTTTCGCTCTGCCTACCTTGCCAAAAAAGTCAAGCTGTGTGCGGGATACAGCGTGCAGCTGAAATTTTTAATTAGTTTAAAAAATATAAATTCTATAAAATCTATAAAGGCTTTCCAGCAGTCCTGCTATTCTCAGTCCTCAACCGCTCTACTATTACCAGTTACAGTAGCGAGTATTAAAGAGAATGTCGAGCGGAATCAAGGCTTTAAAGCTTTCGCAAGAGATTGTTCTTGGGTAAAGTGAACTGACAAGGCTGAAAACTTCAGCATCATGTCGTCCAAGTCTGAAATCTTGAGGGATATTGTTAGGGAGTTTTTATGGACAATTCTACTTCACGTTGAGAGAGACACCGGTTGCTAGAGACCCCAGACCCAACCTGACCCTTAGTATGGCTGACCCTAAACAATTTAAAAATAACGGCAAGCGTTAGGACGGAATATTTAAAGCTTTTCAATTAAATAATTTTCGAAGGCAAAACGCTGCGAGCGTAGCATGGAGATGAGATTGGTGTTCGTAAGGATAAAGTTAAATAAGCTTAATCAAGTTATTATTACTTTTTAAAGATTATTCGTAGAGTTTAATAGGATATTTTCCTATTCAACTGCAACGCGGTGTGTGACAGAGACATGTTATTTCTCCGAAGCTGTTCACTGCGGAACTGGATTATATTTTTCTTTTAAGTCGTCGAGTTTCTCGTAATATACCTCCTTCCTATTTAATAGACGATACACGACTATATTACAAATGTGAGGGACGGAGTATTTTAACAGTAGGTTCCCCCTGCTTCCTCTCCTATATGTGGGATACAGTATGTATTGCAAAGTAATAAAACAGTAGACCGGTATGTGTGCGCATGTGCTTGGTGAGCACGGAGGCGGAGTAGAAGGCGGCGGGGCAGCGCGGGCAGCGGTGCGCGCGCACGCCGTCGTGGCGGTCGCGGTGCGCGCGCCACGCCGCGCGCGAGCGCAGCCGCGCCCCGCAGCGCGCGCACGCGTAGCGCCCCGCAGCCTCGTGCGACACCATGTGACGGTTCAGCTGAGCAACAAACCAAAATTATATATTCTTTTTAATCTGGTCATTACAAGTACTTTCAAGTTCAATACAAGTCCAGTCCTGCCACTTGTCTGTACGTGTAACCAGTAGGTACCACTGCAAACAAATTTAATATACATATTTTTGGTAATAATAAATAGACGTTTTATTTAACCACATGCGGAAATAGTGGTAAAATAGGCATAAATGAAATGATTTTAAATGAATTTGAAAGTTGTTTTCAATATTTTAAAAATATCTTTTTTTTTTCTTTTTTAGCTTTTACTTTTCGTCAGTTAGTTCACTTTACTTTTGCAAAAATTTCATGCAATATTGTTAATTCGCAAAGGTCGTCCACTTTGATACTTATTTTGGTCTAAAATTTTGAATTTAATATTTTTTCATAATCATTTAATGAAATTGCATCATTCAAAAGTTAATGTAAGAGCACGTTCATAAAATTTATTTGCTACGTTTCAGTGTCAAAAATATAATGTGTTTGCATACTATATTTTATTTTTATTTATTTTTTTGGCAACCGTGTTATTTCTACAGGAAGCTACCACCGGCAATACTCAAAAGAAAAAAGTCAGAAGGTATAGTCTGATGAGAAGAGCCATACAGAATTTTAACAAATGCAATTAAAATATAACTTTAACTTAATAGACTAAGGAATAAATATTTTTAGACCTATTCAACAAACTTTTTTGGTTTGTAGTTTGGAGACAATGCGTATTGAGTAGCGGAACTCGATGCCGCGCTTTGTCTCGACACCAGAGCGAAAAATTAAAATTAGAATAAATAATAACAAAAAATGTTAATAAGTATTTAAGTTTCTCGAGTGGAAATCGATGGGTATTGAGAAATTACTAAAATAAATTTAACAACAGTTATCATGAAAAAGTTCAACCACTTTCAAGGAAACGTTGCAATAATATTTTTTAAATATTTTACAAAAGTAAATGAATAAGACAAATGAATGTACGTAAACAACTTAACTTTTTTACAAAACGTATAAAAATTTTAACATAGCCGGATGTGAACCCGCGCCTCTTTGAATCCAAGCACATCTTGCCCATTTTGAAGGTCGGGACCTGTCTACCATCTGGCTCCGTGTTGACTCGGACGATCGTGCCCGAGTCTACGCATGCCTTTACAGGTCCCACAGTGGTAATGCAGAAACGGATCTTCCGCCATTACGCACGGGAAATGACATCTTGGTCCACACGGCAAAAGAGAAAGCCGATCTCCTGGGCGCTCTCTTTGCCTCAAACTCGACTTTGGATGACCGAGGAACAACGCCGCCGACCATCCCGCGGTGCCAGAGCTCAATGCCTGAGGTTAAGTTTAACCAAACAGCTGTTAGGCGAGCTCTGTCCTCTTTGGACATCACATCACAAGTCGAGCGGGCCAGATGGCATCTCTCCCTTAGTGCTCCGTTCCTGTGCTCCTGAGCTGACACCGGTGCTAACGCGTTTGTTTCGGCACTCTTACTCAGTCGGCGTTGTCCCAGACTCATGGAAGAGCGCTCTTATCCACCCGATCCCAAAGAAAGGCGATGGTTCCGATCCATCTAACTACAGGCCTATTGCTATCACCTCCCTGCTCTCAAAAGTCATGGAGAGCATTATCAATAGCCAGCTCTTGGTTTATCTAGAGGATCACCGATTGATTAATGACCGACAATATGGCTTCCGCCATGGTCGCTCAACCGGTGATCTTCTGGTTTACTTTACCCATCGCTGGGCTGCGGCTATTGAAAGCAAGGGAGAGGGCCTGGCAGTTAGTTTGGACATGGCGAAGGCCTTCGATCGAGAGTGGCATGAGGCGCTCCTGGCTAAACTTCCATCCTATGGGCTTCCCGAGAATTTATGCAAGTGTATCGCCAGCTTTCTCACTGGGCGCAGCATCAAGGTCGCTGTCGACGGTTTTTGCTCTAAACATATGCCCGTGAACGCTGGCGTTCCCCAAGGCTGCGTGCTGTCCCCTACGCTGTTTCTTCTGCATATCAATGACATGTTAGAAGATTCTAGCATTCATTGCTATGCAGATGATAGCACGGTGGATGCTGTTTACTCCGGCCGAGCAAGTCTTTCTCGGGAAAACGCCGAACAGTGCCGAAATAAACTTGTGTCTTCCGTTGAGGCATCCCTCAACAATGTCTCCTCATGGGGTGAAAAGAACCTAGTTCAGTTTAACCCCCTGACGACACAAGTTTGCGCGTTAACCACAAAAAAAATCCCATTCATCGTATCACCAGTCTTTCAGAACATTCCCCTTACAGCCGCGCCCAGTATCAGTATATTGGGCCTCAATGTTTCGAGTGACTGCCAGTATCGCGATCATTTGGAAAGCAAGGCCAAGTTGGCCTCGAAGAAACTGGGGGTCATCAACAGAGCGAGACGGTACTTCACGCCAAAACACCGTTTGGCCCTATATAGGGCCCAGGTTCGGCCTCATATGGAGTACTGTTCTCATCTCTGGTCTGGTGCACCCCAGTACCAGCTTGAGCCATTTGATCGCATACAACGCAGAGCCATTCGAATCATTGGGGACCCAATAATCTGTGAAAGGCTTGATACTTTGGTTTTGCGTAGAGACGTTTCCTCGCTGTGCGTTCTCTATCGCATTTATCATGGGGAGTGTTCTGAAGAACTGTTTGACCTGTTACCTGCCGCCGAATTTTCTAACCGCACAATACGACATAAGCTAAAATATCATCCACACCATCTGGATACGTGGCAATCCACTACTGTGCGGTTTCGTAGGAACTTCCTTCCACGCACCACGGAACTGTGGAATGACCTACCCGCGGCAGTGTTTCCAGGTCGATATGACATGGGTACCTTCAAAAAGCGCGTCTATCTCCACCTTAAAGACCGGCAACGCACCTGTAGCTCCTCTGGTGTTGCACGGGGCCGTGGGCGGCGGTAATCACTTACCATCAGGTGACCCGAACGCTCGTTTGCCTTGTCCTTTTCCATAAAAAAAAAAAAGCACTCTGACCACTACTACTATATACTTTCTCATCAAGTCATGTCGAAATTCTTTAACACTTGTTACAACTTACTTACGTAATCCCCCTGTAGAAATGCGCTAACAATAACAGTTTCCGAGAGGAGCGGGTTGAAATCCCGCTACATTTTCAAAAAAAAAAGAAGATTATATAAGTTTTTTTTTCCTAAATGTGGAATAACACTTCAAAAGGTAAAAAATATACAAGGTACCTGTTTATTTGCTTTAAAAACCTTCCCGCATGTTGGGCACACTAACGATTTTAACACACACTTATGATCGTCGAGCCTCTTTTGGTCACAGAACACTCTGGAACATACTGTGCAATAAACTCTTTTGGTCGTGTGTTTTCTTATTTTGTGAAACTAAAACATTATTAAAAATAAATACATAATTCAATAAAATATATATGTGCTTTATACATTTACACTTAATTAAAAGTTAAGTGGAATTTAAAATACCAGTTGTAATACTATTTTAAATTCAACTCATTTACTACATTTCTTCTCTCTCCTTCAAAGTTTCTTTTCCGATTTTTTCACTTTTTACTGTTATTAGGGCATTTTTAAATCATTATGCTATACAAATTCGAAAACAGAGCGGTCTTGAAACGGGGTACTAAGATAGAAAAAAAATAATAGATACTTTAAATAATAAATAACAATAATAAAACTATATCAGTCTATTCAGGCCAGTCGTGGAGCAGGGGCAGAAGCGTGTGACTGTAAACGCGACAGGTTTTTTGGTTCGATTCCCATTCAAGCAAATGAAAAATTTTATATTTTCGTTTCTTCGCTCTGATGTCGAGGCAAAAGGAAGCGTTCAGTTCCGACACTCAATACGTAATGCCTCCAGAGTTCGGCGGGGAGCGGAGTGCCTTAACACTAGCTCCCCCTGCCTACCCTGCTGTATGCGAGATACAGAGTGAAGTTGGAAAAAACTATAAACAAACCTTTAAATTCGTCATAAACGTAGTACTGTATTCGCATTTGTCACAAGTGTAAATCTTATGTTCTAAATGGGTTCTTTTTATATGGGATTTTAACAGGTCCTTATAACTATATCTGGAAAAAAAACACATGCTAAGGTAATAAATATGTAATAAAATACTCATTTATTATTGTGTATCACAAAAGAAAAAAAAACGGAATCACTTTCTTGTACATCTGTGTGTGTTTATGTCTGCTTATCTCAAGAAGGCTTGGAGGTAGTTGAAATTAATATAAAATATCCAAATCTCCAGTCCCATTGAGCACAAATGCATTTAATTCAATTAATAAAATTAAGCAAATTTTCATCAATGTTTTCTTATAACGTGATCACGTTAAATTATAGCCCGTAAATCGATTTTACAGACAACTAGTACTTTTTAAGCTTCACGCTGTATCGCGCACATAGCGATCAGCCTGGAGTAAAGACACTCCGTTCCACACTTTCCGCCACTTTTTGGAGGCATTACATAATGAATGGCGGAACACAACGCCGCGCTTCGCCTCTTTGCCAAAGCGAGGAAATAATCAAAACTATCTAAATAAAACATAATCGAACCCACAACCTGTCGCGTTTACAGCCGCACACTTGTGCCCCTGCCCTATACTAATAAAATAATATAAAAATAAATACTTACTGCTTAGAACAATAATCACAAATATAAATATTGTCAGAATGCATCCTTCGAATATGTTTCCGTAATTTAATAGATGTAGAGTACCATTTACTGCACAGATGACATTGAGACTGGTTGGCTGGCTTCCATAAAAAGTACACATTCTAAGATTCTTATCATAGAAATTAAAATTTAGAGAAAGAAAGAAAGTAAAATTATCCTCAATATAGCTCAATAATAGGCCTTTCGTATCATATAGTAGTTTAAAACTTTCGATTTATAAATTTTGAACATAAGATCGAAAGAAATTATCTAATAAAAAAAAATTGCTTTCTGAAAGTGTTAAAATTAACCACCAGCCAAGTGCATTTTTTAAATATTTTTAAAGTGTTATTCCACACTTAGAAAAGAAAATTACTTATTAAGAAAACGTATAAAAATTTGAACGTAGCGGGATTTAAACCTGTTCAAATTTTTATTCGTCTTCTTAATAAGTATCAATAGCCAATCAAGCATTACCCAATTGACGGCATGTGCCTGTGATCTATGTATATATAGTAGGTTTACAATATTAAAATATTTGTACTCTATAAACATTGTTTGACTATAGTTGACTAGTAAAAATGCAAACAGTTCAATAAATACGTAAAGAAATCGATATAAGGTTTACTGCATGAATCAAGTACATTTTTTAACATGTTGAGCTAAACTTATAAAACAATAAGGGATTATTATACATAAATACCAGTAGTTTTTAAAATTACTTCTGGAGAAAGATCAAGTTGTTGTGTTGTTTTGTTTCGCTACAGCACCTAAAAGTTATTGTTAAAATTTAGCTATTTAAAAATGATTTTAATTTTGATGTAATTTCCAAGATTTGTAGATCAATATATAATTTTTTTACAGTATGATATGAAAGGCCTATTATTGAGCTATATTGAAGAAAAGACCACGAACGCTGACCGAACACTCGTGTTGTAATAGTCAATTTTGTTCAGTAATCCCATTTTTTTTCGAAAAAATCACATGTTCCCTAAGATCTGCTGAACTACTGAAAATTGTTGAACATACATGTGGTTGAAATGGATAGGTACAATTGATCGAGTCGATCAGATTACACACTGTATAATTTACTAGGAATAAAAAAAATACATTTTATTTTTTTATAATCATATAAAAAAGATAAGAAAAAGTAAATTTTAAGTAAAATTAAAAGTTTGTAAATATATTGTATACATATAGATATTACATTATTATTAATTAGCTTGTATACAAATTACCTAAAATTTATAAATATAACTAGTTGAACCCTGCGCGCGTTACTACGCTACCAACTAAAATAAATTTGAAGGAAAAAATACATTACACAAATATTTCATTAATTTTGAGTCATTTTATTGATTTTGTTCATTTCGAAACAAGCAACAACCCGCGATTGACACAACTACATTGCTTTTATAATCTTTTACAACTGCAACCTATTACACGAGTTCACTAACAATATACATATTAACAAACAAAAATTACATACCTATAAATCACCCTACATAATTAGATTTACCCTACATAATTAGATTAATAGTAATATTTTCGAGTTATTATAAATAAAATATTTTAGAAAACGTATAAATTTTTAACGGACCCGCGCTTCTAAGACACTCGAACGGCACGGGTTCGAGTCCCGCTACATTCAAAATTTAAACACTTAAGATATTAATAATAATGTTGACTACTTACTGTAGAGTTTTTTTTAGCACTGCTTCTAACACTTGGATGTGCATTCACATCTCCCATTACATTATTTTGTTTATGTCGAGCTATGTGCTTTTTAAATTTATTTTCATCGTTAAACCTGAAATATAGACAAGTATGTATGAAATATTATGTGAAAAGTAATTTATAAATCACATCAAATAAATCAGTTTCAGTTAAGACACTCCGCCCCCCAATTTCCGCCGAGTTCTGGAGGCATTGAGTGTTAAGTGGCGGACCTAAACGCCGCGCTTTGCCTAGACACCAGAGCGAAGAAATAAAAATATAAATTTAAATAAATATTTAATTTCCTCGAGTGGGGATCGAACCCATAATCAGTTGCAGTTTACAGTCACACTGTGCCACTGCGCCGAGACTGGCCTCAATAGTAGAGTAATTATTGAGGCCAATCAGTCATTAATAGAGTAATTTATAAGTGATTGAAATATCAACAAAATACCTGTGTGAACAATAATCACAATTATATTTATTTTCTACATGAGATTTCCAAATATGTCTTCGAAATTGTTGAGGCGTTGTATAACTTTCATTACACGACAAGCACTGAAGTATTGGATTCTGTATACATAAAAAATATATGATAAAAAGTTTCTTATAATATAAATTAATTACTGATTCTATTATCCATAATCGTCGTGGCACAGTGACACCTTACAGTGAACGCGACAGTTGTGGTTTCGATTCCCAGTTGAAGAAATTAAGCATTTAATATTTTTACTTCGTCACTCTGACAAAGAGGCAAAGCACAAAGTTGAGTTCCATGGAAAGTGAGGAACAGAAGTTTCTTAGTGGGGAACTGAGTGTTTTAGTACTAGGTTGTATATATGGGTTCTATGCATGTACGCTCATACAGGATACAACATGAAGCTATAAAAAAATAACATGTCTTGACACTGTCCACTCTGCATACCCTCCTGCACAGGATACAGTAAAATACTTTTATAATATTTTTTTAATACTTGGACCTTGAATATCAGTCATAACAGTTGATAATAATACTACATATACACATAACAATGATATCTTACATTGATCATAGAGTGGACTTTTTTATAGTGATACTCAAGAAATGGTGGTGATGTAAATTTAGAAAAACATATATGGCACTCTTTCTCATTTTTATTTCTCAAGTGTTCAAGTCTGTGCGAAAATAGTTGATGCCAGTCAGTAAATTTTTGCAAACATAAATCACAAACACTGTCACTGTCGGTTTTATGTTCATTCAAATGTGTTAGCAACAATTTTTTGTCGTTAAACTCTTTAATACATAGACCTGAAAAATAATTTGTGAAAATATTTCAAATAAACTTATTAAATACTAAAATTAAAAAAAAATCTCACCACAAGAGTAAATAGTTGCTGAAGGTTTATTGCTTCTTCTTTTTAGTTTTTTACTATCACCTTCTGGAATTTTTCAAATTATTAGGCATTTTTAAAAATAATTGCTGTTTTCTTTTTTTACATGTTTTTATTTAAACTTAACTTAACTTAACTTAGCTTCACGCTTTATCCCTTGCGGGGTAGTCAGAGAGAACGGAGCGCCAAACGCTACGGTCTCTACATACCTCTTTCGCCTCGTCCACTGTCATCAACCTCTTCATACATGCCGTTCGGGGGGTCCTCATGCTTTTTACGTGACCTTCCTCCAGTATCTTTGATACTGTGTTTTCGAAGGTCAACCGAGGTCTCCCCCTACCTCTCTTACCGCTCACTTTTCCATCATAAATCTTTTTTGCCATTCTTTCATCACTCATTCGTTCGACGTGCCCAAACCAGCTGAGCACGTTCTTCTTCATTCTCATGTTTTTATTTAGCACACATATAACATACCTGTGCACTTTATATCTTTTAAAATTAGTTCATAAGTAATATTTTGATCAATTTTACTGTATACACTATCATTATCATCTGAAAAAAAATCTTGCTTATATGTACTATGTTCTTCCTTAATGTGTTCCAGTTTAATATCAATATAATCACTGCTTGTTATTTCTTCATTTTTAATAATCTAAAATCAAATATAAATGTTGATAATGTATTAATGAAATCATTGTGGCAGAGCAGCACAGTGTGTGCCTGTAAACACTATAGTTGCTGGTTGTACTCCACTCAGGAAAACAAATATATTTACATCTCAACAATCTGGTAACAAAACTTATCATGGTGTTAAGTGCTGCCACTCTACACATAATGTCTTGAAAATTGATTTCCTTTGATTACCTTGCTATATAAGGGATACAGTATGATACTAAAAAAAAAGTCTTAACTATACATTGGAATAACAAAATATAAAATTATATATATTTTACCTCATTTATGTGCATGTCTAATAGAATAGAGTTAGTACTTAAGCATTTATTTCTAAATTCCATAAACAAATTAAACATGCCGAGGCAGTTTTCACATATTTGTTGTGGCATTATATCATTGAGCTTAACCTGTTGAAATATGTTTAATCATCATTATAGCAAACATACCATACGTATGATTGGACATGTTGTATCTAAAGATTTACAGGAGAAAAGAAAAAAGCTTTATCTACATACCAAAAAAATATAAATATATACTTTATACTAATGTTTATATTTTTTTTAAAGAGCATGATGTACCTTTGTTCCTATGACCTGTAAACTTTCAAAGAGTAACAAGTCAGTCAAGGACATTAGATACTTTAAAAACTAATTTTAATAGTTGTTAATATTGACATAAATGATCACAAAAATAATTTATTGTAATGATAATTTACTCATTTATTTACATATTTATCAAAGTGAGTGAAATTGAAAGTTGGAGTTGAAAGCAAAAGGTAGTATAATAAAAAAATAGAGTTAAGTCTTAACTAACACATATTAAATATAATTTCTTACATTTAAGTTGGTGAGCAGATTAAAACATTCAATGATTTTATCATTAAATTGATACATTTTTTCATCATCTCCCATCTTAAGACATGCTCTACATTTTTTCATTTTTATTTTGATGGTATAGGAGTAGTTACTGTGATTTTTTCATATATTATAGTAGGTCTTTTATAAGCCAGTTACAAAGATATGAGTGGACTAAACCATCATACTCAATTATGCTGTTATGCACAAACACAACACTAGATTGCATATGAAGAGAAAGCAATGCGTAAAATATTCAGTTCAGACTTCAGTTCTTATATTATGGCATTCTGAAAATGTACGACTCTATCAATAATAAATTATTAATTATTTACAGTATATGACAGATCACTTCGCAGTTTAGAGACAGTAACAGTGACAGTGACAGTATCAATAAACAAAAACAACCTTAGTTTTACTTGTCATTCTTGTCAATTGTCATCTTTTGATTAGTGACTGTATCTTACATGATTTTACCCTTTGTTTGTGTTTAAATAATAAAATGTGCAATGTAGAACAAATAGCGGACTGTGGTGATATATTAACATTAGGGAGAGCACTTTTCGTACCAGAGAAAGAAGGTAAAGTACTTACAATTTTTCTAAAAATAATATATTTTGCGATATTTTGCTTTAGAATTTCTTTTTTGTTACTTTTAGATACATCTTGGCTATCAAAATGTACTGTTTCGTTATCTTCCTGTGGTAACTTGTTAGCAGTTGGATATAAAAAACGCCTTTGTTTTCTGACTGCACAATGGATAAGTTCACTAGATAGTAATACTTACTTAGTTTCTTGGAGTGGTACTCTCCCAACGGAAACGACTCATGTCTTGGCGTTATCCATTTGCCCGACTCCACAGTCTTCTCAAGTTAGTAAATGTACTGGGATAAAATAAGCAGATTCTTATATAATAGAAGTAATAAAAATATAATTTAAAATAACTTACATTTATTATTTTAGAATGGACCAGATTGGTTTTGTATTATTGTCGGATTTATAAACGGAAGTATTGGATTTTATACAAATACAGGTCATCTTCTGTTACAAGAAAAACTAGAGGAAAAACCTGTTTTAAAAATATCATGCCATACAGGGACATATGGAACACTGCCTGATGATATTCATATATTATTTCAAAATGGTATTTATGTGTTATCTGGGACTAGTTTGTTCCAAACTCTTAGAAATGCTAAAGCACAACTGGCCAAAGGTAAATAATTAAATATATTTTAAAGTAGTATTATTTTTAAGTCATCATCACTAGTAATTAAACTTCTATTTAATTACAGTTCAAGCTGGTATCAAAGATGATTATACTATAGATAGCAGAAACATTCAAATAAGAAAATGGATGTTTGTTGAACAAGAACAAATAAATGATGCTGCTGTTGTGGGCTTAGATTTGAAAAACTCATATGACCACTTCCTAGCAGCATCTACTTATGGCGGATATGATACATGGTTTACTATTTTAAATTTTAATTGAATTTGTTTGTTTCTATTAAAATGGGTATATTATTATAGTATATAAAATTATTTTTTACCACAGGTATAGATCAATTCCTCCTGTAAATACATTAATTCTAACATCAGGGATATCACCTTTTATGGGTTTTCACTATGCTTTAGAAGGTGGGACAACTCCACCTCTACAAGATGTTGCAAGAGCAGTAGCCAACAAAATAAAATCAGCATTACCGTAAGTCTTATCACCTAACTAAATTATTAACAAATTTTCTAAACTACCTAAACCCACACCTTGTCAAACTTTTCTATGTTATGTTGCCTAAATTGTCTATTTTTACACTATGTGATTGATTGATTTCTTAATTAATGGCGTTTCGAGCGTGCCAGTTGAGCACAATTCATTTCGCCAATGTCACGTTGTATGGAAAACACACGAAGGAAATTGACCGGTAAAAAAAAAGATAACTATACACAATTATAGAATACATGTAAAAAAAAAGAGATCCAGTTAAAGTACAGCCTTCACCTAAAACAAAACAAATACATATTTTTAGTATATACACAGCATATTAGGTTAGTAATAAATAATATTTTACATGGGTGTTAATTTAGAGTTTAATTTTGTTATGTTTAATATATTTACATAAAAATTTACATAAAGGACTAAACACAAACATTAACAAACACTGAACATTTATAGGACGAGGGACTTTATGGGGAAGGACATCATATAAAGGACGAGTTAACTTAGGACAAGAGAAAAGGATGTGAGAAGGAGTGCCGTCGTCCAGACCACATTCACACAGTGAGTGGTCCCTGACCCTGATCTTGGCTAGATGCACAGGAGTAGAAGCATGCCCAAGGCGCAAGCGACAGATTGTAGTTATAATCTTCCGTTCAATAAGCTTTTGAGAATAAAACCAAGGTCGCCTAGGAATATCAGGTTGAATAAATGCGTAAAACTTACCTTTATGAGATTTTGACTCGTTCCAGAAATTAATCCAGGACTTACGCAGATGAATATCCGCAAGGGACATGAGATCTTGGGCGGAATTGGAGAAATGATCTAATGTGCCACACTGGATAGCAGATTTAGCGCAGGAGTCTGCAGATTCATTCCCACTGATCCCAGAATGACCTGGAATCCACACTAGAGTAACATCCAAGTCCTTTAAATGACACGAGTACAATTCTTCACGAATCCTTAAAACAATTGAAGATCCTAATCTACTATGAAACGGGTTTCCCTTTAAGGCCATTAGGCAGCTTAGTGAGTCAGTAAAAATAACCGTCTGTTTAATATCATGGGAATGTGTAAACAGGATTGCTTCTAACAAAGCAACAGCCTCGCCTGTGAACACAGAGGATTCGGGAGGACATTTAAATTGTAAAATAATTTTGAATTTTGGTATCCAGCAAGCTGCACCAACACAGCTCTCCTTCAAGAGCTTCGATGCATCAGTAAAGATGAGGAGGTGATTCGACCAATGGAGATGGACTAATTCCTTAAATTTTGTGTTGGTGCCAGGATCTCCTTTGATTAGGCCAAGATTTGTGACAATACAGGGAGAATATACTAGGGCGTTATAAGGCGTAAGGAATAAAGGATTAGAAGGATAACGAGACAAGGGATTAGGGAGGGAGGTCAGTCTAAGGAAACTATCAAGCAAATATGGCAATGGTTTGCCTCGAGGGATAAGATCGGCTAACTTAGATAGCTTAGACCACAGAGGATGAGAGGAAAGCTGCAACATTTTACCCACAAATCGGTCAGAAAGGAATTGTCGGCGGATAGGAAGTGGCGGATCTACACACTCCACCTGCAATGCATTTGTAGGAGTAGACTTCATCGCACCTAGAATAATTCGAAGACATTTATATTGTATTCGGTTTAATTTTTCAGTAGCTACTTTATTAAAGGGGTCTAAAACAAATAATCCATAGTCGATATGACTACGAATTATAGCATTGTACAGCAGTTTTTGAGTATAAGGGTGTGCACCCCACCACACACCAGACACAGCTCTTAAAGCATTAATGCCTTTTTCACACTTTCTGCTGAGATATTCAGCATGAGCAACTCCATTCAATCGTTTATCAAGTATTATGCCTAAAAATTTTATATTTTCTGTTAAATGGATGGGAATATTATCACACAAAATATTAAAATTTGGAATAACTCTCTTTTTTGTAAACACTACCGCTTGACATTTAGCTACAGATAATGCCAGGCCATGATCAGAGAGCCACTGGTTAAGATAGTGCAAGGCAGCATTCAAACGATAAGTTATGTCCTCCACAGAATTTGAGCTGTAATAGAGGACGATGTCATCAGCATACTGAAGGATGTTGCAAAAATTATTTACAGATAATTCGAGGTCATGAGTGTAAATATTATACAGCAGCGGACTAAGAGCTGAACCTTGAGGCAGACCTTTCCAGACAAGTCTGGGAGGTATAGTAAGAAGCGGATGCTTTACAGATACCGTTCTACCGGTCAGCAAATTACATATGTAATGGGACATCCTCGGCGGAATACTCAGCTGACGCAATTTCTGCCTGAGCACCGGAAGAAGAACATTATCATATGCAGATGCAACATCTAGAAAAACACCAACTAAATACTCTCCTTTGGCAAAAGCTCGTCGAATATCTGTAGTAAAAACACTGAGACTATCAATAGTACTTAACCCCTTTCTAAAACCAAACTGAGAGGGCGCTAAGATATTCCTACTTTCCACTATCCATTCCAGTCGATTCTTCAAAATCCGTTCAACAATCTTTGATAAAGTAGATGCTAGGGCAATGGGTCTATAGGAATTATAATCTGAAGGACATTTTCCAGGTTTGAGGATAGGAATAACAATTTGGGATTTCCATGAATTGGGGATATTGCCTGATTGAAATATATCATTTATCAAATTTAAAAAATGGTATTTAGATTTATCATTTAATCTTGCAATAAAGGAGTAAGAAATACCATCCTCTCCTGGACTTGTGTCCTTTAAATCCGTTAAGACGTTGTTAAGCTCTTCAAAGGAAAAAGAAAGATCCATTTCCTCCAAAGATTCAATCGGCGTGGATATAAATAAATCCTGGGATGGTACAGAAGGAGGAGCCAATTTGTTTGCAAAATCGTTGAGCCACACAGAAGGGTTATTGGAATTAGGACTACTGACATTGTTAAGTGATCGGCGAAATCTCTTAACATTTGTCCAAACAAGAGAAAAAGAGGAGCGAGGACTAAGGGACTCACAAAAGCTTACCCATCCAAATTTTTTCTTTTTTCCAATGCAATTTCTAAACTTCGCATCATTGCGTCTGTATTCAATGAAATTCTCCATAGTCATACAGGCTGCGTATGACTCCTCGGCAGATGTTCGCCGAATGACAGAATCAGAGCATTCCTGATCCCACCAGGGATTGAAATGCATCC
Source organism: Heliconius himera (assembly GCA_021202915.1). NCBI lineage: Eukaryota > Metazoa > Arthropoda > Insecta > Lepidoptera > Nymphalidae > Heliconius > Heliconius himera. The sequence goes on from JAJHJA010001285.1 coordinate 141,287, forward strand.
AATTCTGAATGGAGTGATATTTGGGGATATGTAAGTCAGCAGCAGACAGAATGGCAGAGACAAACCTATCATAGTAAACAATGATATTCTCATAATTACCAGACTCAGGAAGATTGCCCAAAATGCAATCCACAGAGTTGGCGTACTCGTTCCAGTTGGCCTTTTTTAAATTAAACTTATGACAAAGGGAAGGAGAAGGAGTGGGGGGAACTCTATTATTTAAGGAAAGCAGAATCGGGAAATGATCACTACCATGGGTAGATGGTAGTACAGACCATGATAGTTGGGAAGCAAGAGAAGGAGAAGATAAGGAAAGGTCAATAGCAGACCTAGGGTTCTGATTAGGATTAACCCTACGAGTCGGTGATCCATCATTGAGAATGCAGAGATCAACATCATCAATCATGTCTACCAACGAAGGCGAAAATCCATCACAGTAATAACACCCCCACAGAGTGTGATGAGTGTTAAAATCACCCAGGACCACCACAGGGCTAGGAAGCGAAGAGATAATAGACTTAAGCTCTAGGAAGATGGAAGCGGAAGGACGAGGGATATAAACAGAAAGAAAGGAAATACCAAGGACCCTCACAGCAACAGCATTCAACTGTTGACTATGAGATGGGAGAGGAATACGGGAATATGGAGAAGAGTGCTGGATAAGGATAGCACTACCTCCATACCCGTCATTTCTGTCCTCCCTTAAACAGGCGAAACCTGGAACCCTAAATCGGGAGTCAGGCATCAGCCACGTCTCCGAGAGGGCAATAATGACAGGATTATACAGAGAGATAATATGAAGTAATTCGTGCTTTTTAGCACGAATACTTTTACTATTCCACTGTAGGAAGTATAGTGGGGCCATTGTGAAGGATTTTAAAGATTTTAAGTAGGTTTTGGGCAACGTTGGACGGTAAAGGAAGTTCATCAGCGGTTGAGATTATGCTCACAAGGGTGTCAGTCAAAGCAATTAACAAATCTTTTGTAGATTCTGCTGGACTGTCAGAACCTTGATTAAGGGCACAACCATTAGGAAGGGAAGAGGAACAATTGCTAATAATGGACTGGTGAGCTTGTCTATCGTAACCCTTTGCCATTGGTGAGCGAGGACGAGGAGCTTGGAAAACTGTTTTACGATAGGATTTAGTGGGAGTAACAGGAGATCTGCTTTGTTGGGGTTGGGAATTCATGTAAACAGGAGGTGAAAACATTTCCTTAGCAACATCTGCATAGGAACGCTGGACAGATGGGAATCGAGAGGATGCTTCCATATAGGAAATACACTCTTGCGACATAATGGCCTTAATATTCTGTTGTCTTACGTACTCAGGGCACCCCTTATCAGTAGCAAAATGCTTTGATGTACAATGGATGCAGGTTGCATTTTCCTGTAGGGTGTCACATGCATCACCAGTATGAGACTGGGAGCACCTATAACACCTTGGCTTTGATCTACACTGTGACTTAACATGACCAAAACGACAGCAATTAAGGCATTGGATTGTAGGATATTTATAAAGTTCAACATTAAGGACAGATTTATACGAAAATACTCTTTCAGGCAATTGTTGACCACGTAAAGTGATTACAACCGTTTGAGTTGGAACCCATGTAATTACACCCTCACTTACATTCTTCCGATTCATTCGTCTTACTTTTATAACTTCCCCACAAGCAGTAGGGAATATCAGTGAGCCAACAAACTCTTCCAAAGACCATTCAACTGGAACTCCTTTTACAATTCCCATCCTTGTAATATTAAATGTTGGGATTACACAAACATATTTACATAAACTAAGAACAGGATTAACTAAAAATTTATTTGCTGCTTCAGCTGATGTAAACTGGACACTGATTTTATTGCGACCAACATTTTTAACTCCATCATTGACTATATCAGTAATTTTATTAGTATGAAGAAATTGACCAAATTTAATAGCTCTTATAGCTGTCCCTGCAGATGGATCAGGAGATTCCCTTGACACATACACGATAAAGGGACCTTTGTCAGTACTAATGTAAGATTTTGGGGCTTCGGACATGGAAGGGTGGATCCATACATTTTGGATAGAAGGAGTAGCGGTAGATGGATCTATAATCGTTTTTTTAACAATATCCTGATTAGAGGATGCTTCCTCACCTTGTCTTTTTCGAGACACTATTTGTGGTGTAAAATTTACATTACCTCCCCCAGGATCAGGGGGGTCAGGTGGAGGGTCAGGATCCATTTTAAAATAAAATAACCTAACTATAAAATAAAACTAATCTAGCCTATAAAACAACACAACTACTTACTATAACCAATCACCTTATTAGTATGGATCTATTTTCACTATTATATATTGTTTCCACTGTATAAAATAGAGATATTCAACACTAAAACAAAATATTTTCACTAACACGTGTGTCAACCAAAACAAACGTCAGCGACCTACACTATGTGAAAAACTAAATAAAAATATTAAATGTCATTTTTCAAAATTGGCCTACCCACTACATATTATATTTTTAATAATTGTAAAAATAAATATTACTATTTTAAATTTTTAGTGGTTGGTTGGGAGGGTCTACTGAGAGTGCTCCTACAAATACTGAGCCTACCATTAGAGCTGAACAATTATCCATGCGCAATGGAATATATGATATGCAACGACATGGTACTACTGTTGCTATATCACCAGATCGACGACTTGCTGCATTTGCTGACAGCTTAGGAAGAGTAGCAGTCCTTGATATCACCAAAGGATGTATCATTAGATTGTTTAAGGGATGTAGAGATGCTCAGTGTGCTTTTGTTCAGGTATGTTTATTTCGATTGTAAATTTTTTTTATTCTTTTGGTTTTTTATATTCCTATATCAAATCCTTATAAAAAAGTCAATCACTAACTCCTAAAACATAGTATATCGTTATTTATTTAGAAAACATATAAAAATTTTAACATAGTGGGACTTAAACTCTTTCCTAAGTGTGGATACATTTTAAAAATGTTAAAAATACAGTATATGGGTGAATATTTGAAGATAGACATATTCGGGGTTCGTAAAATTAATTCAAATATTGTGTCCAATTACAACATTTATAGGTTTAATATGATGTTTATAGAGGCGACTATTGAAGGAAACCAAACACACACTTGTTGGACTATATAGGTTTAAATCTGAAGCTGAAAATTTTCGTCAAACGGTGATGAGATATATAGCATATGGTAATTAGCATTAAAAAATGGTAATTATGCTTCGTTATTGGTGATTAGAAACAAAATTTATAATATACTGGAATCGCATATTTATTAGTCTTTTATATAATTAATTATCAAAAAATCTCTCTGTTTGCCAAATATTCAAAAAGAACATATTTAACAAGTCAAATGGTAAGATTTGATGAAATTTTTGATGTGCTGCGACCATGATAATGGGGTCCAAATATAATTTATTATCAGGCTTTATACCAGAGATTGCCGTGTGATCCCGGCCTAGAATAGGATCATCCTGGTACTGGTGGTGTCGTAAGAGGTGACTAAAGTACGTGTGGTAGAGTCACGTCGCCAGCAATGGCAACACGCATGGGCAGACTCGACCGGATCATTACCACCCCCGGCATTTAAAACCGGCGCTGAGTAGTGGCTTTATGCCACTGCGTATCGCATCAGGTAATGCCGGGCTCCGGCGCCCAACCCACCTTACAGGCAGGCAACGCACCTGTCGCTCCTCTGGTATTGCACGGGGTCGTGGGCGGCGGTGATCACTTACCATTAGATGACCCGCACGCTCGTTTGCCTGGTCTTTTCCATGAAAAAAAAGACAGAATTTTAACGGCAGGTTCGACTCTTTTACGTTTTGGCATAATTGAAATATTACTTAAGATTTGAATAGTCCTGTTAGTCGGCTTAGATTGATGTATTACAGCTGTGGTCGCATCAAGCGAATTATTATTTCGATTCTCTTTCTTTGTAATAAATTCTTTTTTGCCTTATGTCGCTCTAGAAATGGTATCATGTTCAAAAAAGAATTTAATATCTTGTTTTAGTTTCTCATATTCGATATTTCTTTTGTTATTTTTTTGTAATGAAAATTATTACTTTCAGACAAAACCTTGAGATCTTTAAAAAATTGATAATAGTAATAATTCAACTTTTAGCTGGCCTAGAGGAGTAAAGCCTTACAATATAACAAGAGATCAGTTTATACTGGATCTAATTACCATTTTCAACAATTCATTACCGTTTGTCCAAATACGAACGGGAAAAATGGTAATTATACAAATGGTAATTCGTTTTTGGTATACTTTTTTACATTAAACGTTCTTTATAAAAAATATTAATTTCGGAATGTCATCAATGAAAAGAGAATCCTATGACGCGTATCACATCTTATAAAAATTATTAATAAAAAAAATAGGCTTACCACGGCAATCTCAAACGGTAAGGAGATTTTTATTTGACAAACACGATTATTGGACGGTTAAGGTAGGCTAGATTTGGCACCAATACACTCTTAGATGTGTCACCTGCACGAGTAAAGACGCGCTGCTGTACACGTTCGCATAGAACTTACTCTTTCAATAGTAATTCACAACACAACATTTCGCAGCAAAATAACCATGCGACTGTGTGAACAAATGGTAGTGAGTGGAACGTGCTGGGACAATTTTTGAAGTTAATACAAATTATCTAAAAGTGTTCTTTAATGTGTATGGTTTTGTCAATTGATAAAACATATAATGTATTACATAAATTACTGCTTTAAAATACAATCTTTAAAGTATATTTATAACTTTTCGAACATAAACCGCTAAAATTTGGGAATTGGGACACGAATGGTAATGAGATTTGAGAAACGTTTACAAACATAACTTAGCTATTTTTAACAATAGGAATATATTATGTACATCGGTATGTAGTGTTGTAACAATTTTATAAATAAATTAAAAAAAAACATAACATTTTATCTTACTTAGTAGTTATTTGGGGAGGGCCGCGTGATATGCACATATTCAAATAATCACCCATATAGTTATTTGTGAATTAACCAATAAACTGCATGAACATGTCAATTAAATATGTTTTTATATTTTTTTTATTTTGTTACTGCTGACTACATTCATGAATATGAAATTCTTCTCTGGTTCTTTTCTATTGTTACAAATTACTTAGTTGTTCATAAAGTTTGCAGTGTCATAAATTAATAATGCTTAAACACTTGAAATTTACTGAATTTTAAGTCTATTTTTCTTTTGTTAATTATAACAGATGAGAAATAATGTCAAATTTATGAACTAAAATAAAGATTTATAAATTGATACATGTCACACTTATCTATGTATAAGTCTTGAAAGTTAGTCTTAGTGGCTTTAAAATCAAATTTTGCCCCACCCCTTTAATGCTATTATTTTTTTAATTTAATCACAAATGTATAGTTTTTTGAATTTTTACTAAGCTAGTACTATCTGCACACACTGGCTGCCAAATTTCATAATTCTAGGTCAATTGAAAGTATCTTATTAATTTGGATCCCCTTTATAGTGTCGAAATACGCGTTTTTTGCCATATAAACGGCCTATATCTCTTTAAATAATAGCAGAAACATTTTTTTATAATGCCATTACTAATCGTGTACATGGCCTTTTTTCTTTAGGGTCTCTTCATTGGGTAGTTTTATATGCCCATCTTTCATCTTTAAGCCTCGCCATGTGACTTTCGATTTTAACTTTTTAGAGTATCTAAAGGCGTTATAGGCCTTTATAGCTCTTATGTTTGTTACCAATTTTTATCAAGTTTATTTAAATTTTAACATACTCAGGTGCGGTAATTTATCGTTAGCTCTTTATGGTGAATTTCCACATTTGGCTTTCATATGTCAAACATAGTTATAGTCTGGAGTCCGTGGCTTTGTATGTATTTATTAGCATATTCTAGTGGGTTCCCGTTCACATTATTTTAAGCTAATTGTCATTATAATGGGATTTACTCCTGTGAGTCCTGTATTGATGTTAGTTGCTTGTAAAAAATAAAAAACAATAAAAAGACTTTCAGGAAAATATACGGGTACAGAAACAAAACTTTCAACAAAATGAACATGTGTTGTATATACCAAATTACAATAGATAATATTATTTGTTTCGGCTGATAGTAAGAAATGACACCCTCAACCATCGCGCCTACAGCCAGATAAAAATAACTTATTGTTTTTATAAAGACTTTGACTAAACAATTGTGGCAATGTAACCTCGTAATTTTATTTTGTGAATATAATTATTTATTATAACTAATGAGTATATTCCTTATAACAAAAATTATAGAAAAACTTTTATTTGTTTAGATATTCGACGCAGAACATAAAAAACCTCACCTTTCTGTTATCAAAGACATTCGGAGGGCAATATTTCTCATCATCTATAATCCTAAAAAGGGACTTATTGACATTAGAATGATGCAAAGAGGAAGTCGAATAGCAGTTTTTACAGCAACTAAGAATGGCAAACTTTTGTATAACACGTGTGGGCTTGTCGGTGCCGAAAGAAATTATACACACAAGAAATTAAACTTACCGGAATTTCAATGTGTACTAATTGATCCAGACGGCAAACTGAAAAAGTTTAACATTCCATTTTATTATTCCTTGGGAGGTGAACATCTCGACAGATCGAAAGATCTTCACGTCTTAAGAAGTATTCGTGACATTATAAAAAAATCATCTGAATTTTCGGATAATATTAAAACTGACATTATTCAAAGTGCAGATAAACTAAAAACCTTAGAGATAAAGAAACATTGCGTGGAATTGTTAATAAAATCTTGTGATAAACGTATAGACATTTTGGTATCTTGCTTAGAACTATTTTGGGATAATATTAGTAAAGACGAATTAACTGCGCACAATGAAAAAATTGTAATTTACTTTGGTAATTTAGCACTAGTGACCCAGTTTTATCGACGTATGAACAAAGACAATACAGACGATATGCAAGATTTAATTGCAAAAGTATATGATACATTTAAATTGCAAGAATGCATACAAAACTATAGTGATGTCAACGAAGGTGCATTCCAACTTCTAGAAGATGATAATTGTATATTAGAACGATTATTAATTCTAGCCCAAGAAAGTAACTATAGAGAACAGCAACACATAAAAGTAACTTTCGCCGATAACCGGATTAATAACTATAAAGATTTTGTTTCATGCTTCGTGTTGGATGAGAGAAATGAATACATATCTTTAAAATCGGACATACCGACAGAAAAAACACTAAACTTATCTTGTGATATTTTTAAATCTATATTAAAATTGGATGATCTGAGTATGTTAAGTAGTTTTATCGAATGTAGTAAAATCGAACCTAAGGAAATAGTAAAACTTGTAATAATTCATATTATGAATATGCCTTTAGATCAAATTAACATTGATTTGATTGATAAAATGATAGTCATACTTTACTATGCCATTAGAGTATCACAGGATGCCATCAATATTACATACAATGAACTCTCCCCGTGGTGGGAAAATATACGCACCATGTTAGTCGACTTGCCTTGCCCTTTAAGAACAATGATAGTAGCAATGTCATGTAAGGCTGTTGCAAATATTTTCGAAAGCAGCGTTTCTGAAAAAGAAGACGCTTGGGAATCTGTTACAAAGGAAAGTGCTAAATGGGGTATCTTAATTGGAAAATTAGAGGATATATCTATACTGAGTATAATCTTAATGTTTAAGGCAAATTTTAAGGGGGAAGCTATGCCGAAATTGCAATTTGAAGACATGAATATTAATTTAAAATATATATACACCAGAGGGAAGGGCTCAGTGACTGAATTAATCGCAAAGTGGCTATGTGGGATGGGTATTCCACCAGAAGCTATAGTTGCTAACGAATTAATAGGAAATTTTGATGCTTCAAATACACAAACGTGTTTAGTAGAGGATGATAGACCTGAGTTGTTGCTTATGGAAAACAATCGTCATCATGTTGATAACAATCCACAAATCTTTAAATGGCTGTCGCTTCTAATACGACAATTTCCACTCAGCACTAAGGCTAACTGTATTCTAGCTAATATGTGTTGGGAATATGCAATGGCGTGGCAAAAATCAATGAACAATAACAAAACGCTAGCTGCAGTTACACATTGTTTACAAAATATAACAGATATGCACTTGCAATTGGGACTGTTTTCTATTATTTGGTCAACATATATCAAACAAATATTCGAAGCGAGTTGTCGTTTAGTCAATAAGGTTGGGAAGCTACCTAAAGATCATTTATGCGTACAAGATGTAGGACTCAATACTGACGAGTTATTGAGCTTTCTGAAAACTACCAATGAATACTTGGAACTATTCCATTCTTGCTCTACAAAATCATTTGATCAAGAAAAACAACATATACAGTTTGAGAAAATATGGGATGAAAGTACGCCTTCCCTAGTTGAAGTTGCACAAGATACAAAAAATGTCAACAAAAATATTTTAAATTTGAATTATCAAATTTCGTGTACTATATATTACCAATGTTACTTCAAATTAAAATTTACAAAACCTCTAGATAGTCTTTATGACATTGACTATCAATACTTATTGGAAGGTTTAGCTGGGAATGTTGCTGAACATGATATTAGTTTGAAATCGTCTGAAAAACTATTGGGTCTGAGAATGAAATATTTGACTAAACTGATACGCACTGCTATTGAAACGATATCCTTGATAGACAATGATCACAAGAATAAATCATATAACAATGACGAATGCTTACATTGGATTGAAAATATTTGCAACCTCGCAGAACTTTGGGGTATTGATGATAACTTCGTAAGACGGCAGCACGTAAGTTATAGTGACTTTTTTTATTGCAGAGTAGGCAGAGAGAACATAATTTTAAGATTCTGGTTACCGCCCGTATTCGAGACATTGAGTGTTGAAAGGCGGAACTCAACGCCGCACTTTGATCAACCAGCGGTCAAATGAAAATTATTTATTGGTTGAGTGGCACAGTATTTTATTCTTTACCTTATATATTTTATTTATCTAGAAACTAACTTAAATTACAGGTAGTTGGCTTATACCATATGGGTTATGATGAATTGGCGGATAGTATACTAAATGTGATCACGGAACCGGAGTTAGTGCTATCGCCTATATTAGCGATAACTATCCAGAGACTAAAGCGTAGTTTGGAGAACTCATCCAACCAACCGGAATGGATCGTATCTATGCCACCACAACTCTATAAACGTTTGCAAAACACGGTAGATTGTTTTTTTTTTTACCTTCATAATATATCCCGCTCTATGCATGGTAAAAAACCGTTACGCTTACAGTCGCACGCTCGTGCCCATGCCACGACGACGTAACTTAATGATATATATTTTAATAATATATAATTATTAATTATTGTCTATTGCCTGTCATTGTACTATTCAAACTATCTTTAAACTCTGTAGGCATGTAATCTTAATATTTTTCTAGATACTGAAAAGTTGAATTTCAGAAAAAAAGTATTTAGCTTATATTTTTACTTTGTAATTTGTAAATAAATGTAAATGAGGTCCCACTGAGGAGGATTCGTGGCACCAGATGATACAATGATCGAGTTACACCGGTATTAAAATGCCGTCTAATAGTACTTTCGTAGTAGACGCAATATCCCTAATGTTAACTTTCTTTTCATTTTAGACTTTGGATACGTCGATACCTGCTAATCCATCGTTACAAACTACAGCACTTGTCTTACAAAAAGTGGTTTCTAAGATAATAAAAAAATCATCTGATATGGAAGATCTTCTTCAAAATATTAAATTAGCTCGACTTATTATTGAAAGCTGTGAACTATTGATACGACGTAAATTATAATGTTATATGGATAAATTATAAATATAATGTAAACATTTATTAAAATAAAGATTATAATGTTACTTATTTCATCAATTATTTCAAAATTACCTTGACAACAATGAGGAAGGAATTCTGCGTAAATTAGTCACTTGTGGCGCTGTAATAGCTTGACTCAAATTATCTGGTCTGTACTAAGAAAAATATTCTTTCTTAATGCGCGTTTTGCTCAAATTATACATAGCTGCTCAAGAAGTAACACAGAATATTGACAGTCGTCTCTCCCAACACTATCTGGGAATATGAAATTTGGATAGTGGTTATTTTGGCAGTTATTCTAATAACTGGTATCCCTAATAACTGTATATCCCTAATAACTGTATATCCCTAATAACTGTATATCCCTAATAACTGTATATCCCTAATAACTTTATATCCCTAATAACTGTATATCCCTAATAACTGTATATCCCTAATAACTGTACATCCCTAATAACTGTACATCCCTAATAACTGTACATCCCTAATAACTGTATATCCCTAATAACTGTATATCCCTAATAACTGTATATCCCTAATAACTGTATATGCCTAATAACTGTATATCCCTAATAACTGTATATCCCTAATAACTGTATATCCCTAATAAATGTATATCCCTAATAACTGTATATCCCTAATAACTGCCAAAATAGCCACAAAGTGCATAAAGCAATACCTAACTTGCGTTAAATTATAAAGCTAATTTTTCTAAATTTATTTAAGAATAATTAGAAATAACGTTATCCATTGCCAGACACTTGCAGCATAATTTTAGCCCCCTGTCAGACAGCCCTAAATCCTATTAAGCTATAAGCGCCTACGAATATATTCGGAGCAAACATTGATTTTCTTCACAGTGGTGAATTAAAATTAAATTTTGTTATATTATATTTCTGGTCAAGGCCGCGAGAAGCCGCTGAATGCATGCAGCGCAGGACCGATCGGCGTGGAGACTCTCGGGGGAGGCCTATGTCCGACAGTGGCCATCGAGATTATTTAGGCAGTAAAAATATCTTTCAATAACATATTTAGAAAAACATTCTTTTGAAAACATTTAAAAATTTGAAAGTAGTGGGAGTTGGACTAGCACTTCTTTCAGTCTAAGGACGCAGACCACTAAGCCTAATTCGAAATTCTTATATGCTTGTTACAATTTATTTCTTTCCTGATTAAGGTATAAATACATTTTTAAAAATACTTAATGTTGGCCATACACGCTATGTTTACCCTAGAGGTCTACCTGTGCAGGTATGGCTGCGCAGTTACAACGGAGTGTGTGTGTGTGTGTGTGTGTGTTACTGGACCTGTGCAGGCGCACAGGTCCAAAGGACAGACCGGCGCAGAATAGATGTGTATTTCTTTGTTTTATGGGAGTAATCATTGCGAGTTGTAAAAAAAATCAGTACCATCTTATAAACATGTATTAAAAAATCAAGAACAATCCTGTTTTTGTATTTATATTTTGTAATGAAAAAATATCATATTTATCTAATATTTCATTAGCTTTCCTTTAAGTGGATTTTTAAAAATATCTGTTGAAGTTAATATTTCTGGTCACAGATAAGATATAAGCACTGAGATGTATTATATAGTTTGTTGAACTTAGTTGTGATATGTCAAAGCTAAAATGTCAATTGGCAAAACGACAAAGTTTGATAATTTATATTTACGAAGTAATTTAAATGTAACATTAATAAAAAATAGAAATAATGTAAATAATTAAGGAACAATTATTGTACATGTTACTGTACTATTTTTATTTTTATGTAAGAAATGTTCGAGACTCCTTTGGTTCAATTATAAAGAAGGAAAATATTGACAATAATAAGCTATAACTTCTTTACAGTACAACTTTCATGTGATTAAACAACTTCAAAATGGGATGTCTTCAAAGCAAAAAAGAAATTTCTGACTTACATCCAAACGTTTTTCGAGTGGTTAATATTGACGAAAATGGTTCCGACTTGTGCAGTGGACAGCTAGAAATTACCGATTCTGATATAATTCTGTACAGAGAGGGTAGAGATTCTACTATTTGGCCACTACATTCTTTGCGACGATACGGTTTTGAAGGGGAAATATTTAGTTTTGAGTCAGGTAATCATTTCATTTACACTTTTCTATTGCTTTTAATATAATATTTAAAACAAGAACGCATTTCTTGTTTTTATGAGTTATTTTTGTTCTATTTGTTATGGCATGCAGCAGTATTCAAATGCTTTCATCTGAATTCTAGAGGCATTATATGTTCACCTATTACCATAACAAGGAAATGAAAATATTAAATAATTCATTACACATTACAGTAACAATCAAACTAACAACCGTCACACTTACAATCACCACATGCTTGTGCCCCTATGCCACAACAGTCTCAAAATATCTGTGTTGCAATAAAATATTTGTTTTTTAATAATTGCTTTTTAAAAACAATCATATATAACCCTTCCTTAGCAGTTGGGAAAAATGGAATTTGCTAAAAATCTAGTTTAGAAAAATTTTTCCTGCTCAAACCACATTTTTTTTTCAAATACTACAAATTATACTTTAACTACTTAATTTTTTTAAGCCTTCATTCAGACATTGTTTTCTTTGTTATTTATTTTTCTTTTGTTCTATTTGTGTGTTTAAGTTTGCAAGCCAGGTGGAGAAGGCCTTCCAATCTTATCTATTCTGGCCTTTCTATGGCCACGCTAACCCATGTTGTTCCCACCATATGTTTAATGTCATCATCCCACCTTTTCTGTGGTCTACCTCTCTTTCTTTTTCTTGGGTATCATTGCATGATTATATTACTCCATTTATCCTTTCCTCTAATCATGTGGCCTGCCCATTTCCACTTTTGTCTCCTTATTTTAGTTATGTCCTGGACCTTGGTTTTGTTCCTGATGTCGCTATTCCATACTTTTCCTTTTTTTTATCCCTGTGATACTCCTTTCTATAGCATGTTGGTATATGGAGAGTTTGTTAAGTTTTTTGTTAAAGCCCAATTGTCACTCCCATATGTCAATACAGGTAGGATGCATGTATTAAACAGTTTACCTTTTGGTGAAATGTGTAAGTTCTTATCATTCATTATTTCCTTTAGGCCCCAGTACTTTTTTCAGCCATTCACAACTCTGCTTTCATTGTCTTCTGAAGACATCACATGACCGAGGTAAATGTCAACATAGGATATTTAAATCTGTTCCACAGTTACAGGATCCTTGTAGCCATTGGTCATTATTTTTGTTTTTTCTTGGTTTATTTTCTAGCTGATTTTTGCACTTTCTGATGCTAAGTCATTATTCATCTTGCTGAGGTCATGTCTCCTCATTCCAAATTCCTGAAGATCATTTTAAGTACGGTCAGAAAAAATATAGGTGATTGGGGTCACCCTGTCTCAAACCTTTTTGTATTTGGAATATATTTCCTTCCTTTTCTAGTCTAGTCAATTTTTTGAATTCTTATACAGGGTGGAAGTGTCAGCACCACATTAAATGAAACCACAGTTTTAACTACTCTATAAAAGCCTAATATAATTCAGACAAAAATAAATTCCCAAAAATGAAAAAGTTTTTTTTTTCAAACAAAATAAATAATAAAAGTGTAACAAAACGCCATTTGTAAGGATGACGCATGCACACATAAACCTATCAAAGGAACACCGCCGCACACGCCTCATTTTGAAATCGAGTCATATGTATTGGCGATAAAGTTCAAAGTTGTTTAACCTTTAGTAGTATTTTTGTAGTAGTAAGTGTTTATGTTATTGGGATCTATGCGTAATCGCGTCACACGAAATACAGGTATGGATAAAAATCGTGAAATGAAAGAGAATCGAAAGCCTTACACTGATCAACAAATTTTTTATAAATTATATTGTATACAGGGTGGAAGCGTCAGCGCTCCTTTTACGAGAACAGCATACAGGATAAAATATTTTAAACCCATACCTAAAGAAATTAATCAAGATAACTCGACAGTTTAGACGTAGGATTTTTTATCATTTTACGATGTTTATCCATATATTTCGTGTGACGCAGTTTCGAATAAATACCAATAACGTAAACATCTACTACTACAAAAATACTACTAACCGTTGCCGCTCTGCTACTTTTCATTCTCAAAAACATACTAGAACAAGAAAGGGATATCTCTTGTTACGCAATTTAACACCGACACCATTACCGACGACTCGCTTTCGTGAATGAGGCGTGTGCAGCGTTATCGCTTTGATAGTCTGTTTCCGTCATTACTTACAAATGGCTTATTTATACTTTATTTTACAACGATAATTTTACTGCGTGTTATTTTGCAATTACAATTGTTTGTATGCATTTGTAAGTTTAGTTTAAGAATAGACGGCTCTACTAGATTTTAGTAAATTACTGTGTAAATATTATTTTGTATAATTTTTTATTTGTCTTGGTTTTGCAGGGCGAAGATGTGAAACTGGTGAAGGTATATATGCATTTAGATGTCGGAGGGCACCTTTTTTGTTTCAAACGCTTCAGCAGCAAATACAACTCAGAAATGTTGTTCATGATACAGTGCCGTACCCAGTGTCCAGGCTGACCCCATCACCGCAAGGAAGACAAACTTTACAAGCTAGTGTCGTGCATCGCTCATCTTTAGACAACGGCCAACCAGAAAATATGGGGCCTAGTTTCAATAACAATTTTTCAAATATAATCTCGTCGGGAGTTCCTCCGATGATACCTCAATCACCTCGATCTCCATCTAGTGCAGATATACTAGAAGTTATGCCTTTGTATCCACGACCGCAGACTAGCAGCAATCACGTGACTAATGTGTACCAAGTGCGAGATTTTAAACGAGAACATAACAATAACCAGTCTGACCCTCCTACAGATAATCGACACGTTTACACAAATGATTTCAATAGAGATCTAGCAATGCTGCGAAATACACTAAAACAAGAAACAGCGCTAAATACCATAAAAGATATTGAAGACGAAACACGTTTTCTAGAGAATAGATATATAAATGATAATGCCACAGGTAATCCTGCTACAAACCATCTGTCCCCTACAATGAGCAACTCAAGTGAACATTATGCCCAACTTAGTTTAGAGCAACAGGAACAGCAAAGTTCTAGACTATATGTTAATATAGCACCCAATGATGGAAATCTGTTTGATGCCAACAAGAACGACACCATCCCTACCACGCCGGTCACGCCCAAACAGGTGGACTATTACAACTTCTCTGTTGGCCCTAAAACAGAAATAAACTCTTATGCTAATTTAATGCTCGGAGATAAAACGGATAGTGTAATAATTAGTAAGAAGTTTTTCAGTACCTCAGACACCCCAAAGAATCAAAAATTTTCGGAATCAGACACCGCAGTCTCCATGTCGCCGATCGAAGATATGGAAGTGAACTATGCCATTTTAGACATAGATTCAAATAAGGACGCTATCAAAGTGGCCCGGGAGCTGGCGTCCCCAGAGAGCCAGTCGTACAGCAGCTCGAAGCAGGAGAGCACGGCGTCGTGCTCGTCGCAGGCGCGCGGGCGGCTGGTGTCGCAGTCCAGCGCGGAGGCGGCGCCGGCCGTGGGCTACACCACCATCGACTTCGACAAGACGGTGGCGCTCACGTCGGTGGCGGCCGGCGCCGGCGCGCTGTGCGGCAGCCCCGCCGCCGACAAGAACAGGACTAGCAACTGAGGTTTACTCTCCGCGTCCAAAACAAAGGGACTCCTTCGCCCGCACAAGTCATTCAATCGAAATTAAACATTTCGTTCTTCTACTACATTATTATCTGCCTGTAATAATGATATTGATGCCTTGTACATAAGCAGTTATTTAAAAAAAATACATCTCATGCCAAAATTAAGATCCAAAGGAAATTCTATTTATTCTTAATGAAAACCAAAGCTTATTCCATAATATTTTGTTAATTATCCACCTGAATTTGTGTTATGGTGGCTTTATGTTGTTATGCCAATTAAATGATAATAAGAGTTTGATATTGTCATTATATTATATAAATATTGGTGCACATAAGACAGAAAAGATTTTGCTGTCCATCGTTTTTATTTGCTAACGTAACAAAGTACATCGAACTTGTAATCTGGGCTATTCTCTATTCCATCCATTTGTTTTATTGTGGTTTGAAATAAAATATATAAGCTTTAATTATATGATTATATATTGTAGTGTTGTAAAACAACCACAAGTTGCTTATTTATTGTAAGTAGTGGTTATATTTAGTATATCATAAAGACACATTTTATTAATAAGAAGGATTGAATAAGGATGTCCAATAATTTTGTACAAAATTTCGCATGTATATACGTATATTCTACTACTTATAGTGTACAGAGCATAAAAATTGTGAAATAAAAAATTGTATATCAGATCAATATAATATATAATAGTTATTATGATGTAATGTCAATATTATCTGTTTATTTGTTTGAGAATAACTTCTCTAATCGATTGTTATCAAAGTATTTATTTCATACAAATATATTTTTTTACAATTATGCTGTACACTATTTGAGACATTTTACTTTACAGACCAATTAAAGGTGTTATTATACACTGGAACTTTCTCTTCTTACTGTTTTATATAAACAACTAAGTATTCAATATATATGTTTTTTAACTTATTTTACAAAAAATATTGATACTGTCTTATTGTGCATTGTAGATTGTGATGTTGCAAATTATATTTTTGTATAAATGTATTAGTGCTATGTAAATGGTGGCGAGATTTAAATGAGTACATGGTGTTTGATTTTAAGTATTTCATTATTGTGAATACTCCCAACAGAATATATTTTAACAATGTGAATAAATATGATATTACAACGTGTATAGGTTAGAGGTTAGGTTGTGTAGTAACTGTAAACGTAGCATGACATAATGGAAGTGGTCAACATAATAATGTCTTTTCAACAGCTAAAATGCTTGAATTTGGCCTGAGTATATTATTTTAAGAAGTTCCTAAAATTGTTCCATATATGAGTAGTATATCGAAGCTAATTAATTTAATTATATATTTAAATTAGTGTTAATATTTGTGGAAATTTATTTTGTTGACTGCAAATGCTATGCAGTACATGAAGTGTGCGTTCGTCTTTTACCCTTTTAATTGTAACTAGTATGGCACTAGCTTTCTTTTGTTTGATATAAAAGTTTTTATTTCTTGATTTTAATTTTTTTACAAAGAATAGTGTAGTACATGATGTGATGCAGCTTCATTTTAATAGTTAAGTTATTAATAAATATACCAAAGAAACTGTTATAATATTATGCTGAAAGTAAACGGGTGTTTTACCCATGACCTAATAATTTTCAACACACAATGCCCCCAGAATGAGAAAGTTTCATGTTTTTGATATTATTAAGTTGAATAATATTAGTTAAATTAACTTAATATAATTTAAAAAAAGGTTAAAACACTAAAAAATATTGAAATCCATCAATAAATAAGCGAGTAATACAATCGATGGTCGCCGACTGTGACGCTTATACGCATAAAGATAATATATATAGATAATATATATAGATATATATATTTTTTTTAGTGTACTCCATCGAGTAATAAACTAAGTACTGCTCATAAGACGCAGGCGATGAACTTATTAGTACTGTTAAGACTCCTTGTGGTCCAGTAGGTTGATGAGACGTCATATTTTTATTTTTGTGAATATTTTAAGTGTTATAACTTTTTCATTTAATGTGTTATGTAAGTTTTTTGACAGTAGTATCTAATTTAATTTAAATAATAATTTGTTTATTAAACAAATAATAATTGTAAACTTCCTCATTCAGCAGACAGTAAGGAACAGAAGTGTCCTAATGGGAACAGAGTGTCTTACCACTAGACTCCCACGTTTCCTTAGCCTACCCTGCTATGTGCGGGATACAGCGTGAAGCTAAAAAGAAAAAGTCAAGCAATACGTCAGAGTAGCCATTTACCTACTCGACAATATTACCAGTTATCAACGTCGCTTTGATTATAGTTTATTTAATTGAAAAATACAAATAATATATTTTTTCTCTAACTTGAAACCTTATAATTATCGAACGTCTTTGTATTGTTTAAGTTTCAAATGTTGTAATTCTGATTTTGATATATGTAAATTAACTATAGGTAAGAAAAGGTCATCAGATACATATATGTGAAATAACAGTCAAGTTCAATGCTGAGTAACGCGTCGTTCTCGACTTCACCTAGAAAGATCTCTATGTTTTGTGTTCACTCGGTATATAATTGAATCGCAAAATTTCACTCGACAATTTTTTATGTGTACATTTTATTATATTTGCAAGTTAGTGAATTTGCAGTTTTGAAGCCAATTTATAACATTTTTGATGATTGTTTTTGTCGGTGAAGTCGAAAACGATACATTACTTAACATTTAACTTGACTCTCATTTCACAGTTATATTTTTGACGGGATACTTTTTGTTTTTATAAAGAAATAATTTACTGTTTTACTATTCATTAACACATTGTTATTTTTAAAAACGTATTTCCTGCGTTCCTTGATCTAACTTTCTTTTTTGATAGCAATTATCATATTTTTTCCTATATAATTCCTAATAGTCTACCTTGGTACCAAATGAAGTTTCTGGGTCACCTAGAAGTGTTTTTTTATACTTTGCAAGCTAGAGGACTTTTATAAATGTGCCAAATTGTATGCATGTATATTAATTGTTTACGAATAGTGGAGAGCTTAAGAGTAGCTTGAATTGGTTCGTGTAAATACACATAGCGTTTCGGCATTTTAACTTGGCTGGACACGCTCACGCGTATCTTGTTGATCAATTATATTAATCATTATTTTTAATATTATCATAAAAACTATATACAATTGTAGCAATGCATTTTGATTACGTTTTTTCAGTTTAACTAGCTGTATGTTTAATTTTGTCTTCCACTTTTACATTATTAAAAACGAAACCTTACTATTTAGGTTATGCTTACATTATGCTTTATACATGTTATTTTAAAGGTGTTCAACCATCAAACAACCAAGTTAAAAATAAACGTTTTATATGAATCTGTGTGAAGTTGTTTTTATTCAATTTATATATTGTACCATTCTTATTTGCCACCTTAAAATATTATTACTATTTTTTTGATCTTCATGGTATATCCCGCATATATTAGTAGACGCAGATGGAACTTAGTGTTAGACACTTCTTTCCCCACTCCGCCAAATTTTCGAAGTATTGCGTGCTTGTTGCCAGAGCGAAGAAATGAAAATATTAATATATCATTAATAATTCATTCCCTCGAATGGGAATCCAACCCACAATCGTTGCGTTTACAGTCACACTTGTGCCACTGCACCACAACAGCCTCAAATTTATTATTATCTATAACTATCATTGGTTTAATTTTATGTAACTCAATTTTTTTTATTATGACAATGTATAAATATAATCGCAAATTGTTGCTTTAAAATTTCGAAGGTTAAAATCTTTGAAAATGACAAACTACTGACTTGCTTCTTATACTCTACAATGCTTGAATACATCTTGTTCGTAATTTGTTTAAGTAGTAGTATGTTGTTGTCTCTCCCCAGGAGAGGGAAAATATATCCAAAATTTTACTATATCGATTGTAATATTTGTTTCAGTCATATGACACCTATTGTTGAACAACCACCTGGTTGGGTGGTTGGAGAGCGGTCTCCGCTCTACCGGTCTGACCGGTCGTTTGTCGGTAATCCTAACAATATAAACAATATATATATGATCTTTGTCCTTGTTCATTCCCGTTGTGAGGCGTTATGGATGTCACCTAGCATATTGCTGCGTTCATCCAGGTAATCCGAAAAGATTACTATAGCGGTATTTCATTATTTCTATATAGTTTAGCTGGACTGTTATGGTTGTTCATCAGATGTTCAGATAAACAACATAACAGTCTTTGTCCATGATAATTAATTTTAACATGTTAATGAAAAGTGCTCACCACGCTTTACAACTTTTGTTTACAACTAGTGTTTTTCCATCCGCCTTCATTATTTTTTGCAAATAATAGTTCGGGGCAAAAGTATTTTCGTATTTTGAATGTATTATTAGTAATCAAACTTCTTTGGCTGTAATGAATGTAACTGGCTGGTTTTAATACCACTAAATGTGACATTATGAAGATGCAAAAGTGATGTTCCACCATGACAACGCCAGACCGCACTCATCTATAGCCATGCAGCAAAAATTGAGAGAGTTTGCCTGGGATGTGTTGATGCATCTTCCGTATAGCCCTGACCTTGCTCCATCAGATTTTCACCTTTTTTGGTCATTGCAGGACTATTTGGGAAGCTTAAAGCTAACCTCAAAAGAACACTGTGAACACTACCTGTCAGATTTTTTTAATCAAAAATCTCAAAATTTCTACTGGAATGGAATCATGGAAAGCACTACGGCACTAAAACTAAAACGGCAGATACATATTATAAATAAATAAAAAAATTGCACCGGTAAAAAATAAACTATTTTAAATATTTAATCTTATAGGAATTCAGAAGTTACACAATTTATATCGGTAGATTTCAAGTATATACTTAGCAGTTTCGACTGAACTGAAATGAAAAAAATGAAAAATAAAGAGGACTATATTACTAGGACTTCCTTTGATTCCTCTTAAAAGCTACAGTGGAATTGTACATTATTTTACGAATCAACTTTTATTGCTTTCCTAAGATATAAATGGTAAAAATAAAACTAACGAAAATAAAAAGCTTTATATATATTTTCTCAAAATATAAATATTAGTATCACATACAAAAATTAGTTCATAATTAATAGGTGAAACAGGAACGTTGCGATGACTAGAAGGACGCACGAGGTCGGTACAAATCCAGTGTCCCCTATAAAAAAAAAAACAAAAAATATATAGAACATATATGTATTCATTTGGAAGTAAGTAATAAACTATGTTTTATGTATTAAATATAATATTTTCATAATAAGTAAGTACATGTACAATCAACATTTTAAAGAATAATAAATAAATACTATTGTAGCTACACGGTTAGAGCATAATATAAAGTTTAAACTTGTGTTAATAATTAATATATAAAAAAATATTTTAATTGGGTAAGTATTAACATGGTAAGTAATATTAAACTAACTATATTATCTTTAAAGAAAATGGCATCGAATGAATGTGTTACGTATGCGGTCAAGCCGTGTTACGCCGCACATCCACCTCAGCATCCATTGAAGCTTCTGAGTGTGCCGAGATAGTGCTGGCCAGCATTTGCTGCCGTATAAAAGAACCAGTCTATCGATCCGGAACGATGCTCTTGTATATAAGACCCTTGAGTTTAAGTGGAATCCTGCGATCGCAGACCACATCAGTGACTTCGAGCCGTTTGGTCCAGGCCGCGCTTATCCTGCTATAGACATCGTGATTGATGCCTCCAGACTCGTGCATAACAGAGCCAAGGTACCTGAACTTTTCCAACTTAACAGCTGGTTCAGCACCTATATTAATAGTGCTCGAATCCGAGCTCCCGCAAGTCATGTATTCGGTCTTTAACACATTTATGTTAAGACCACCGTTCTCAAGCGTACCCTTCCAGAGGTTTACTTTGTAATAATACCCATCAGATATACTGACGAGGTATATAAATAAAGGCCTTCTGCAAATCTAAAAAGACTACATGCAGAGCTCTACTTTTTTCCTGTATGGCTCCATGAAAGTTGTGAGGGCAAAAATGGCATCAATAGTGCCCGATCCTGGCTGAAATACATATTGTGACTTAGAGATAGTACACTCTCGGTGAAGCCTGAGGTTGATCATGCGCTCGAAAAGCTTCATAGTATGACTCATAAGCTTAATGCCCCTATAACTACCACAATCTTGGACACTGTCCCTTCTTTTCTAAATAGGGATTAATAAAGCTAAGCCGTCAGTGTCGAAGGCAATTACAAGTTTCGTCAAGGGTTATTAGGGCAATAAGTCCGAAGTTAGGCGGTGGGTCGTGATGAAGACTGCATGGATGCTGAGTGTTCAGCAACTCCTGGAAGTAGCTTTTCTAAATCTCCTTCCAGAGGCTTGACTACAGAGCAACAAAGACATTTTGCGATATCTTGCGTCGCTTTATCCCGGGAACGTGCCCGTTTGTAAATGAACTTCTGCCCAGTTTCAAGTTTATAATACAGCGGTGATAACTCACTCTCGCTGCTGGCTCGGGATACAGCTCTTTTACTGGCACTCTTCGCTACTATGTACTAATCTGTCTTCAAGAGAGTTGGATTGCTGCCACTTCTTAAACACAGCCTTATTTTCACGAGTCACCCCCTGGACCTTGTCATTCCAGGCCTACGTTTCTCGGCTACTTTCTTCTTCGAAGTGACGTTAAAGCCCATGACAAGGAGATGACGTTGAGCCGTCAGGCTTTCGCCTGGAATGACCTTGCAGTTAGTTACCCTACCCATATGAGACCATCTGGTCAATAAGAAGTCAATTTGAGTAGATGTGGGACCCTCTCTTATATGTGATAATGCGCTGAGGATTCTCTTGGAAGAATGTATTCACTACGGCTAGATCAGTAGCAATACGGCTCAGCAGCCTTACCGACGACCGTTCAAGTAACATCCAGGGACAGATTGAAAAGGGGGGAAGGATAGGTATAGGGGGAGGATAGGGAAAAATGGAGGGGGGCGATTAAAAGAAAGGGACACCACGTTTATGGACTGGATGGAGGTATAACATGCCCAAGAACCAATATCGGACAGATACATATTATTCAGGGCACCCTCTGGATAAGGACTAATATAACTAATGTTATCCTAAATATAATAACATTGAGGACCGGTTCCACCACGGCTAATAAAGTTCCCGACGGCCTTATCTACCAGATAAGGTTTAATTATCGGTCTCGGAGAGCAATATATATATATAATTAATGTTATACGATGATATGTATACTTTCGTATAACATTTGATTTAGGGTTTCAAAAGTTTTTACTTAAATATAAATAAATTTTATTAATACAAATAAAATATCCTTCAAAATATTGAAGAATATTAGGAGAATGTGGGGGAGTAATAGACTTACTAGTAGATTGTAATGGATCTGCTGAAGCTTCGGTAGTAGAGACGTCGTCGGCATCCTCCGTAGTGGACCGCTCTGCGCAGCGACAACCAACGCACGTTAGTACGGACAACACAACATTACTGAAGCATTTCGTTTATGACCATTATCTTACTAAAATATTTTATATCTATGAAATATTTCAAAACACTTATTTCGTTAAATTCTAAAATAATATTATATTTATTAATAAAAAAGAAAATGGTCATTAACGACAACAAATACAAGTTGGCAAAATAGCGTGACATTCAAGCGTAGTACTAGAGATGTATATGGACATTTTTTTAATTATATTATTTATATATTTGCTTTAATAATATATACATCCCTTTTTGTTAATAAGCCTTAATCTGTGCGAAAGCTCAAAGGCAAAATAACGCTACGACTTCGGTCACTTTGTATTGGCTGTCTGAATGGATTCTTATTCGTCATAAAAAAAAATCACTATGCATAATTGCATAGTAGATACTAATCTCAACATTCGCCAATTTATTTTATATACCATGGATTCAGCTATCGGTGTTTAATAAGTCTCTTTTGGACCCCGAAGATACATATTTAATATTATATTTAATTTAAAAAAAAACATCAACTTTTACAATATTAGTAAAAGTAAAGAGGTTACATTACGTTCCACGACTAAGTTAGTGGTAATAGTAGAAGCAAGTGGTCGCAAGTTTACTTCTTGTGCGTCTGTCAAGACCATTTATCTCAAGATCGCGTAAAGGTATCAAGGTAAAATTAATATCAAATATTCGGGTATGCGGTCCGAGAAAAACTATTTTTTATATTTTTAAGTCAACGATATAATTAAAAGATACAACCGTTTACGAATATAGAATATTTCCCGTTGTAGAACAAATATTTGATCTTAAGTTGTTTAATAAAATTTAAAGTCCATCTATTTATTTAAAAAAAATGTAAATTTACCCATATTTCGCTTAGTACAACTTAGTAGAAAAAATAGTAGCAAAACCTAAAGGTAAGTCCGTGGAATTACAATTATGAAATTTGTCAAGAAGTGAGGACGTACAATGCAAACAACAAAAATTACGAAAAATGGAAAATATGCATTTTACACATAAAAAAATAATTACAAATTAATATTTATAGTCCATTTCATACAAAATGGCTTTATATACCTAGTACATATTTCCGTAAGCTCGAATTTACTAAGTTTTATAAATTATGTTCCCATTGATCATTAAATCACAAAATTCATACGGAACCCTCGGTGTGCGAGATAGCCTCGTACTTAACTGTTTTGTTTTTAATTTTTATTAGTAATATCTAATTACAGAATTTAATGTTAATTTACCTGTTGGATTGACATAGAAAGTTTGCATATCAGTGTGGGGATGTGTTATGTTCAGATAATCAATGACGAGTTGGCAGCCGATATTCGCTTCATCTACATTTTCTCCGTTTAAAATTACAGTCTGTATTATGTCGTAACCGCCTTCATCAGATTGCTCTAATATTTTCTCTCCTTCGACTGCATTTCTGAAATTTTTAAATATTTAATTTATCTATACCTAAAGTACTTGCGGATATTCGTGTAGCCGTGTAGCCTTAAATTATATTTTTTAATCCAATCTCAAAATAATCATATATGTTTTTGTAGATCTATTAAAATATCTCGATCAGGTGCTTTGTTCACATTGCCAAAAAGGAACTTAGATAGAATGATGACATGTTATGTAAAACGTATGACATGTTGTATAAAACATTTTTTTAAAAATATTTCTCATTCAAATACCAAAATGTTTAAAAATTATAAACCTTTCTATTTTATAGTATATATAAGAACCCATGTTAACATCGGTGAGAAATATTACTACATACTTTAAGAAAAGTGCAGAAAGATATGCTATGTTTTTTACTTTAGCTGCATTTTATTATATATTTTCATATACCACTAGAAACAATATAAAATATAAAAAGACATTTAATGGGAACGCCAAAAACCATATATTTTTAGATTATATCAATCTGCTGCCTTAATTTAAGACCGTATATTATGGCTAATTAGGTACAACTCAATCTCCATCGGGACAAGTACAGTTCCGCTTTTCACGGATTATTCCATGTACTGTGAGAAACCTTCTCTTTTCACCGACATAAAATCTGACAACGCTATACTTGATACATACCCATTAACAGTGATGATAAGACTTGGCTCAGGTGAGACGTCGCTCGCCTCACACGTCACGCTTACTGGCACATATCCGTCCAAATTTGCACCAGACTCGTCTGACGATCCGTTTATACTGATATTCAATTCCGGACCATTTCCTAATTCTATTAGACAATTTATAATAAGATAAGATAGATATAATATCTTTAGTAAAGTTTTGACTCTACGTTAAAAATCTTAAAACTACTTTGGACTAAAAGAAATGTATTTAAAATATTTTTTCCCCTCTATAATGCTAGAATGTTAAAAAATAAAATCAGTTTTTATACGATACAAAATATAATAGTGATAAACGAGATCTCAAACTACAAATAATATGGTATAGCAACCTAATATGACAAACTATATTTGGCTTAGCTTGTTTTTTTAAGCTTTACACTATATTCTGCATATGGCAGTGCAGGGTAGGTATAGAAAACCAGTTAACATAGTCTTAAGACACTCCGTTCTTATTAAAACACTTCTATTCTCCACTTTTCGCCGAATTCTGGAGGCATTATGCTGTGAGTGACGGAACTTAACGCCGTAAGCAATTGTACTTTAGCAATATAGTTTGAGAATCTAGTATAAAGTCACGTAGTGGTTTTACTATGTACCCATTCGTAATATCTCAGGTTTCGTGGCAAACACCAACGACCAGCTTTGGCACACCAGACCGGAAAAGTGAAAAAAAATATATAATTTTGTCCGCGTGGGGATTGATCTCATAAAGACTGCTCGTAGATAGCAGCTAGCATTGGTATTCAGCTTCAACTTATTGATATACTCACTATATACAACAAGTTCGCCATGATTGCGAACTTCATCAATATTGGATACTTCGCATTCGTAGATGCCAGAGTCTTCAACTTCCACGTTTTCTAACAAGATATCGTCATCTTCAATTATTTCTGAAAATTAATATATACATAATATGTATTACATTACATAGATCATGATTCTCAATACTGACATGTCATTATTTATTTTTATTTTGTTTTTAATATTTCTAAGAGTTTATAATATCCCATCAACACTAGCAAATATACCTAATAAAAATTGGAGGAAAGTGTGACATTAAAAATGGGTGCTAATTTCTCAATTACCTGAAATTCAATATAAGGAAATAAATAAATCAAAGGTTTGACTTGATTAATTTTAAATATACTTATTTTAATAACGGCAACTTTTTTGTATATTACATCTATTTCTTTTGTATAGTATATAAAACATAGGGTTCATTTTTGAAAACCGCATAAAATTCGTAGCGATGTTTGAAAGTTATCAAGAAGTGCATTACTATATTATTATAACAGTTTCATGTTTACTTACTTATATCCTTAGAAGTGACCTCGGGAGAATGTCCTGCTATCCTCTGATACAGTTGATGCCTATAATCAGTTGAATCATTGCCTTTTGTAGTTTTCCACCATTTTACGAAGAGTGCTTTATCAGACTCCCCTGGAGAAAGTTCATATTGGCATTTTAAGGTAATATTTTCGCCGACCTCTACTGCGTGTGGCACTGAAAACTCTGATATGGATATTTGATGACCACCTGAAACAAATATAAGCTATGATGATCAATTATTGAGAAATAATTCAATAGAAACAAAGGTTTGATTATGTTACTGTACGAAAAGTACGTTTCAGAATCTATATCTTAATATATATTTATATTTATATAATTATATTTATATATATTTATATAATATATATTTATATAATTTATATTTCCATTTCTTCGCTCTGGTGTCGAGGCAAAGCGCAGCGTTGAGTTCTGCCACTCAACACGCTATGCCTCCAGAATCCGGCAGAAAGTGGGGAACGGAGTGTCTTAACACTAGGTTCCCTCTGTCTACCCTGCTGTGTGCGGGATATAGCGTGAAGCTGAATTATTTATTTATTTATTAGTAGAAAGTGTCTGTATATTGAGTCATTATATTAGCGAAAAATAGTTTAGGAGAATGAAAAAGATTCATAGAGTAAGTCAGTCTGTTTGTATACGTATATCTTCGGAAGGGATATTGTAGCTAATGAAAATTGAGGGCATTGTGGCAGTGGGACAATGTTTGTAAGTCAAAAGGACAAAGTTCCGAATTCAGGTGTAAAACGCAAATGGTGTGACTTGACACTAGGTTCTCTTTTTCTTAGTCAGTTTCAATGACGATGAGTAGTAGACAAATTCTAGTAGCATCGAACGCGGAGTTGCGAGCGGTAACTAGTCTACATCTCTTTTATCTTGTCTTATTGAATCATCATTACTTAATGTCTTATAAAACTATCCACTTTATCTATTTAAAAACATATTTGATACCTCCCACTTTATTTTTTATTAAATCAAGTAACAAAATGGCCAGAGTGATATACTTGCAGGCAATTTTGTTATTTGTGACTATGCTCATAATCTCTAGTAATAAATTATATCCTATGTTATATTAAACATGTCTTTCGTAAAAAATTAAATTGTAACTGATCCTTGAACGTGAACTTACGAAGAATTTAGAATTATAATGTTAGTAGTGTAGTGTCATATGGCTAAAGTATATAGGTATTCTCTGTATTATTAAAATGATAACCAAAGGGACTCTATTAATAAATTTTATAGAAAATTAGGTCATATCCGAATGAATAAGCGACTATCTTGGGCAACCTTGAGTTGGTCCGGGAATGTTAAAAATACCTCCGCGGTTCGCAGCGACCTCAAGTGTGGCTCGCACGCGCCGTTTATCCGAATTATTTGATAAATAGATATGTCAGTATTATTATCTAATCACGGGCAGTAGCGCTTCATTGACTACGAGATTGGATGCCTTGTCACTTCTTCACTCCCCTACAATCCCTACTATAGGTATAACACGTTTCAAATGAATATTGCATTTCAATTTTTTTTTTAGATAACTGTATTGTAAACAAACTTTGTTTGATCACAGTCACACAAACAATTATTTCAAAATTAAATTAAGAAACTGAATAGTGTTTACTACTGTTTTTTATCTTTCAATTTTATAAAGATATAGGTATACTTAAAACATTTTAATCATGAAAAAAGGAATACGTTGTTAAGGTGTTTAATGTGATAAAAAGGTTTATAGGAAACTATTAGAAATAACAATTTTTGATGTCATTTAATGCTTCATGTGTCTAAAATTTCTTAAGATATTTGTAAAATCTTGCCGATTTAATAGGTATTTGGAACATTCCCAAATATGTTAATTAAACGAATCGTAAACATTGTAAGCCAAAATAACTATTACTCACTTAGACTGTTCTTTACAAATTTAGATTTAATATTTTATATTTTATAACACAAACATGAAACAAATTAAAACTCATATTTCGATTCAATAAATTAAATGAATATCTTTCTTTTTCTTCTCTCCGTACTTTTTTTTATAACCAAGATCATATAACAAACGAATTAGAGATGTAAATATCGTGAAATATAATGTGTCGAGTTTCAAAACAATAATAATAATAACAGACAGTGGTTTGTCTAAACATGCTCACCTGTGACAAAGTAGAGGAGCAGTACAATGCCCCACATCGCTGCGAGGTGCGCGCGCGCAACTGACTGCCGCCCGCCCTTCTGCCGCCAATTGGCCTGTAGTTACCGCGGGATAATCGCAATACGCCGCTCAGACACACAAGACACCAATACACTATTAGTTATTAATTCCTTTTGAAAAAGATATTGCAATCTATCTTTCTATCTATTTGTATGCATTTCTATCTAAACGATTGACAAGTAGAAAGCTAGGTAAATAACGACAATGTATGGCGGCACTTAGAACGTGTTTCATGAAAATCATGCGAGAACGGGGAAGAAAGCTATTTTACGTTTCATGGTCCACACAAACGAAGTCGCGGGAATACTTTTGTGTACAATATATTATATTTTTATTTAGTTTAGTGTAGGACGCAGTGTACGAAACGTTGTTTCGTTGTAGGAAGTCACTGTATTACTAAATATTTCTAACTTCCGATGCCAATTTGTGTTAAAGGTTTAAAATAGATTACATCGTAATATAAAATAATCATATGTTACATGCAAATGTCTGACTTCAATTATTTTTTTTTGTCAAGTCTAAAATACTTTTTTTATTACAACACGTGTACATTAATAGTGTAAATATGTGGCAGTAAAATTAAATGTAGAGTTAAAATATTTTAGGAAAATAAAAAAAAAATGAATCATTTATAATATATTTATTTCATTTTTATTTTTTAAATTCATGTATATACATATATTTCTGATAATAATTATCAATAACAATTTATTTATAAATTATAATATTTTCAAATATTTTCAGTTATTTCATTGAAACATAATATTAACATGCTTGTTATATAGCGCTCGGTGTCACAGGCGGAAAACTTATTTAAAATTATAATCTATCCGTCTGATAGGCGGCCGAGCGCCCGAAAATGCTGACAAAGGTGAGATCGGGTGAACGGCGCCGGCGGGAAAGGAATTTCGTTGTTTCCCACACTTATTATTCCATCGTGGAGTAATTAAGTCGTAGGTTAAGTTAGATTAATTTAGGTTTAAACAGATTACTGTTTTTCTAACATTGAAAGCAAGAATCTTAGATATAGTAAAAAATAAAAGCAGCTTCACGTTGTATCCCGCACACAGCAGGGTAGGCAGAGGGAACTTATTGTTAAGACACTCCGTTCCCCACTTTCTGCCGAATTCTGGAGGCATTGCGTGTTGAATGGCACAACTCAACGCCGCGCTAATCCTCGATACCAGAGCGAAGAAATGGAAATATAAATTTAAATAAATATTTCATCTCCTCGAGTGGGGATCGAACCCACAACCAGGCGGTTTTACAGTCACACTTCGTGCCGCTGCGCCACGACTAGCCTCAAAGAATAAAAGTATATCTAAGCTATATGCTTCATTTGAGAATTAGATATGCATTATATGATTTTTTCTCAACAAAATAATCAAACGTCAGCCTCTGCTGACTATTAAACGGGTGTTTAACAGTACATAATAATTTATAACATCTTTAAAACAATTGTATAATAAAAAAAAAATATAAGAGGCGATTACATAGTGCTTTAAGTGCACTAAGTAAGATACACAAATACACGAGGTAGTGCACTAGAAGCGGAGCGGCTTACAGAGTAAAGTGCGAGAGGAGGCGGTCGTTGAAGGTGATGTCGGTGAAGAGGCGCGGCAGAGGCGCCCGGGCGCAGTCGCGCGGCGGCGGCCGGTGCGCGCGCACGTGCGCCACCGTGTCGCGGACGTGCGCGCGCGACACGTCCCCGCGCAGCGCCAGCAGCCGCGCCAGCTGCTCCTCCGACACCTCGGGACACTTCTCCAGCAGTCCGTGCAGGTCTAGCGAGAGCATCTCGATGTCTTGGCACCGTATTATCTGCGGTGCGATACTCTTGTTACAATATTTTTAACGTTTTTCTTTTCAATATGTATTTGGTAAAAATAATAATATTTAGTTAGTATAAAATTTTTATATTTGTCATTTCATTTTTAGTGTTTCATACCTTTTAAAGAAAAAGGAACCCTTATAAGATTAATTTGTTGTTTGTACGTCTTTCTGTCTGTCAAGCCTTTATCTCAGGAATGCTTGGAGAAATCGAGTTGAAATTCAAACCATATACTCAAATCCAAGGTAAGGGACCTTGGATTTTGAGAATAACTAAAAAATTGTATTTCTACATGCATTAAGCACTTGTGCGGTTTTTTTCGTTATCTTCGTTTTCACAATTCTCGTTAAAAATATACAATTATGTTTTTCTTATATACCTAACTTGTTAACCGCCTTGTTTCACATAATAATAAAAAATATTCATTTTTTCTACGTTTGTCACTGTCTATCGTAACTCGAAAGCACAAAACAATATAAAAACATGATGAGTTTACAACAGTGCTATTTTACTCTAACCATAAAACAATTTCTTAATAATTAGAAGTTTGATTACCTCAGCTAGCATTTTAATTACTTCAAATGGCCAGTCCACATTAACTCCTTCAGCATTCAAAGCAATTTTTCTAAAGAATGATCTTATCTGATTTGCTTCTTTGACTATTTTAGTTGCTGCAGTTTGAGCTTCCTCCACAGTTTTGAATACAATTTTCTTTGACAGCATTGCTGTTATATATTTTTTGTATACGAGGCTTTGGGCTTCGTTTATGACATATTCGAAATTATTTTCTCGTAGGTGATTATAATCTTGAAAATAATCTTCTAATGTGACACATATAGTGTCAACGGGTATGCTAGATGTTAGCCACTTTGCTGTGAATAGGTCATCAAAATGTTCCTCCAGATCCAAGAAAGCTTCGTCTAAGAGAAACTGAGCCGCTTCATCTCTTAATTTCTGTTAGAAAATAAAAAAATACAAATGCATTACATTACTTGTTTAATAACTATTTTACAATTTTTGAGACCATGGGTAATATGGTATGATTGGAAAAATATTATCTGAGAAAGTCAGTCTTGGGTTATAGAAAAAAATCAATATTCTGAAAAAGTACGGACCACACGTATGGAATAAACACACCACCGAAGCGCAATTTCAACGCAATTAACAGAAAATGTGATGATTGTGGGGTCGATTCTCACCAATGTTAAAATTTATATATTTTTTTATGGGTTTATTTAATAAAAGTAAGCAATTCCACCACATAGTAAAAGTAAAATAAATACGACAGTATATATAATGGTGAATAGTATATAGGGGCACCTGGAAGACGTCGAGCAGGCGCGCGAAGGTGCGCTCGGCGGGCGCGTGGCGGCGCGGCGGCGGCGGGCGGCGCGCCTGCGTCTGGCGCGCCAGGCGCAGCAGCTGCTCGCAGTTGTTGACGATATATATAGTATATAGGGGCACCTGGAAGACGTCGAGCAGGCGCGCGAAGGTGCGCTCGGCGGGCGCGTGGCGGCGCGGCGGCGGCGGGCGGCGCGCCTGCGTCTGGCGCGCCAGGCGCAGCAGCTGCTCGCAGTTGTTGACGATATATATAGTATATAGGGGCACCTGGAAGACGTCGAGCAGGCGCGCGAAGGTGCGCTCGGCGGGCGCGTGGCGGCGCGGCGGCGGCGGGCGGCGCGCCTGCGTCTGGCGCGCCAGGCGCAGCAGCTGCTCGCAGTTGTTGACGATATATATAGTATATAGGGGCACCTGGAAGACGTCGAGCAGGCGCGCGAAGGTGCGCTCGGCGGGCGCGTGGCGGCGCGGCGGCGGCGGGCGGCGCGCCTGCGTCTGGCGCGCCAGGCGCAGCAGCTGCTCGCAGTTGTTGACGATATATATAGTATATAGGGGCACCTGGAAGACGTCGAGCAGGCGCGCGAAGGTGCGCTCGGCGGGCGCGTGGCGGCGCGGCGGCGGCGGGCGGCGCGCCTGCGTCTGGCGCGCCAGGCGCAGCAGCTGCTCGCAGTTGTTGACGATATATATAGTATATAGGGGCACCTGGAAGACGTCGAGCAGGCGCGCGAAGGTGCGCTCGGCGGGCGCGTGGCGGCGCGGCGGCGGCGGGCGGCGCGCCTGCGTCTGGCGCGCCAGGCGCAGCAGCTGCTCGCAGTTGTTGACGATATATATAGTATATAGGGGCACCTGGAAGACGTCGAGCAGGCGCGCGAAGGTGCGCTCGGCGGGCGCGTGGCGGCGCGGCGGCGGCGGGCGGCGCGCCTGCGTCTGGCGCGCCAGGCGCAGCAGCTGCTCGCAGTTGTTGACGATATATATAGTATATAGGGGCACCTGGAAGACGTCGAGCAGGCGCGCGAAGGTGCGCTCGGCGGGCGCGTGGCGGCGCGGCGGCGGCGGGCGGCGCGCCTGCGTCTGGCGCGCCAGGCGCAGCAGCTGCTCGCAGTTGTTGACGATATATATAGTATATAGGGGCACCTGGAAGACGTCGAGCAGGCGCGCGAAGGTGCGCTCGGCGGGCGCGTGGCGGCGCGGCGGCGGCGGGCGGCGCGCCTGCGTCTGGCGCGCCAGGCGCAGCAGCTGCTCGCAGTTGTTGACGATATATATAGTATATAGGGGCACCTGGAAGACGTCGAGCAGGCGCGCGAAGGTGCGCTCGGCGGGCGCGTGGCGGCGCGGCGGCGGCGGGCGGCGCGCCTGCGTCTGGCGCGCCAGGCGCAGCAGCTGCTCGCAGTTGTTGACGATATATATAGTATATAGGGGCACCTGGAAGACGTCGAGCAGGCGCGCGAAGGTGCGCTCGGCGGGCGCGTGGAGGCGCGGCGGCGGCGGGCGGCGCGCCTGCGTCTGGCGCGCCAGGCGCAGCAGCTGCTCGCAGTTGTTGACGATATATATAGTATATAGGGGCACCTGGAAGACGTCGAGCAGGCGCGCGAAGGTGCGCTCGGCGGGCGCGTGGCGGCGCGACGGCGGCGGGCGGCGCGCCTGCGTCTGGCGCGCCAGGCGCAGCAGCTGCTCGCAGTTGTTGACGATATATATAGTATATAGGGGCACCTGGAAGACGTCGAGCAGGCGCGCGAAGGTGCGCTCGGCGGGCGCGTGGCGGCGCGGCGGCGGCGGGCGGCGCGCCTGCGTCTGGCGCGCCAGGCGCAGCAGCTGCTCGCAGTTGTTGACGATATATATAGTATATAGGGGCACCTGGAAGACGTCGAGCAGGCGCGCGAAGGTGCGCTCGGCGGGCGCGTGGCGGCGCGACGGCGGCGGGCGGCGCGCCTGCGTCTGGCGCGCCAGGCGCAGCAGCTGCTCGCAGTTGTTGACGATATATATAGTATATAGGGGCACCTGGAAGACGTCGAGCAGGCGCGCGAAGGTGCGCTCGGCGGGCGCGTGGCGGCGCGGCGGCGGCGGGCGGCGCGCCTGCGTCTGGCGCGCCAGGCGCAGCAGCTGCTCGCAGTTGTTGACGATATATATAGTATATAGGGGCACCTGGAAGACGTCGAGCAGGCGCGCGAAGGTGCGCTCGGCGGGCGCGTGGCGGCGCGGCGGCGGCGGGCGGCGCGCCTGCGTCTGGCGCGCCAGGCGCAGCAGCTGCTCGCAGTTGTTGACGATATATATAGTATATAGGGGCACCTGGAAGACGTCGAGCAGGCGCGCGAAGGTGCGCTCGGCGGGCGCGTGGCGGCGCGGCGGCGGCGGGCGGCGCGCCTGCGTCTGGCGCGCCAGGCGCAGCAGCTGCTCGCAGTTGTTGACGATATATATAGTATATAGGGGCACCTGGAAGACGTCGAGCAGGCGCGCGAAGGTGCGCTCGGCGGGCGCGTGGCGGCGCGGCGGCGGCGGGCGGCGCGCCTGCGTCTGGCGCGCCAGGCGCAGCAGCTGCTCGCAGTTGTTGACGATATATATAGTATATAGGGGCACCTGGAAGACGTCGAGCAGGCGCGCGAAGGTGCGCTCGGCGGGCGCGTGGCGGCGCGGCGGCGGCGGGCGGCGCGCCTGCGTCTGGCGCGCCAGGCGCAGCAGCTGCTCGCAGTTGTTGACGATATATATAGTATATAGGGGCACCTGGAAGACGTCGAGCAGGCGCGCGAAGGTGCGCTCGGCGGGCGCGTGGCGGCGCGGCGGCGGCGGGCGGCGCGCCTGCGTCTGGCGCGCCAGGCGCAGCAGCTGCTCGCAGTTGTTGACGATATATATAGTATATAGGGGCACCTGGAAGACGTCGAGCAGGCGCGCGAAGGTGCGCTCGGCGGGCGCGTGGCGGCGCGGCGGCGGCGGGCGGCGCGCCTGCGTCTGGCGCGCCAGGCGCAGCAGCTGCTCGCAGTTGTTGACGATATATATAGTATATAGGGGCACCTGGAAGACGTCGAGCAGGCGCGCGAAGGTGCGCTCGGCGGGCGCGTGGCGGCGCGGCGGCGGCGGGCGGCGCGCCTGCGTCTGGCGCGCCAGGCGCAGCAGCTGCTCGCAGTTGTTGACGATATATATAGTATATAGGGGCACCTGGAAGACGTCGAGCAGGCGCGCGAAGGTGCGCTCGGCGGGCGCGTGGCGGCGCGGCGGCGGCGGGCGGCGCGCCTGCGTCTGGCGCGCCAGGCGCAGCAGCTGCTCGCAGTTGTTGACGATCGTGATCACGTGGTGCGTGAAGTACGCCACGCGCGACCGGTCCGCGAAGTGCGACGCCTGCCATCACACTCACTACACTTTAGTACTAATTACTATCTACTAGCAAATTAGCTGGGAATAAAACAAGCAAACAATCCGATACATACTTTATTAAAACGTATTAAAAATATTAAGATGTATATAAATTATAAAAATTATACCTTAAATTGTCTAAACTTATCACAATTGTCAAATTTCCAGTTACAAAAATATATTACTACTTGACTACTATAAAGAATAACATTAATTTTAATAGTATTAACAAAATGATTACCTTGAATTGTATAACACCCTCTCTATACATATTTCCAAAGCGTGTGACTTGGTCAATACTAAGCAACAAGGCTTTGAATGTTATTTCCTTGCTTATTGTGTCAGTAACCTAAAAAAACATTTTTTAAATATAAAATGGTTACGTCGTATAGTACCAAATAGCATATTGAAGTATTTATACACATAATTATTACTTTACTCCATGTACGAAATCCATATAAAAACTAAAAATATATAATTGATATATGTAGCTTAGATAGCAATCGAAAAATGTTAGTAATAAAATAAATTAAAAAAAAAAAAACCATATAAAAGATTACTTTTTTGATCTAACTTTACGAGCAACATGACAACCAGCGTGTCTATCAACATTGCGTAACATTTGAAAATGAATATTTTACTGCACTTATTAAATTATGAATGAATAACGCTGCATTTCTAAAGTTGTTTTATTACGACCTTAGGATCGAGTTGATATATGTTCTTAAAATAAAAGCAATACAATATTTACTTAGTAATATTATATGATTTTGGGTTGATTAACAGAGTGTATATGTACTTGAATAGTCGTTAATACTTTCAAGTGACCTGTAAGTTCTGGTCGATCATCTGGAATATGATGACGGGCGCGTGCGTGTGGTACGCGTTGGTGTGAGGCTCGACGTCCGGCGAGCGCTCGCCCGCCCACTCCGCCCGCTCTGACTCCAGAGTTTTCTCCATCCACTCCATGTAATTTGATTCCATTTTCTACAATTTATAATAACAAATATTATATTATTCTCACTTTTGCTCTTCTTTCGCTTATAAAAAATTACCATCGAATAACCAGTACTAAACCACTAGAACTATCACGAGGTATTGTATGACATTCAACTACATCATTTTTTAACAACTATACTATCATAATCTGTACAAAAAATCAGGTAAAATATTTTTTTACCTTTAAATATTCATCTTCAAGTTTCTGTACAATTTCATCACTCAATAGCGGTGGTAATGTGGAGACATCGATGTTTACTTCGGGACTGTTCATGAGCTCAACTCCAGGATATGTGTTAAGTATCCAAGACAATAAAGTAACATATTCGTTTCCCTCGAGACCACTTTGCACAACATCTTGCAACTGAAATTACATTTAGTAAATTTATTATTATATATTGAGTGTTTAAGTATAAATAACCACACTCTAAAACACTCTTTGTATTGCCCCAAATAGGGATTGAACCCCCAAGCATTGCTTTTCCTAATGTGCCACGATACTAGGATATTAATTTAGAACCAATAAACAAAAAAAAATACAAAATGGGATGTTAATGAAACTAACTCTATTTTTTATTTATGACTTAACAGATTGGAAATTGAATCACTATGTCAAAATTTTGATTTGTTTTCTGAAAATATTTTTCTAATAACACCTTTAAAATGTTAAAAAAGAAATTAATACTTCACTGTTTACAAACTTCACTGATTACTTTTATTTAAACTACCAATACTCAAATTCTAAACCACACAGGTCTTGTTTTACTTTATATTTCCTTATTATTAATACTTACACTAGAAGATAAGCATGTATGATACATATTAACATATTTATTAACAATATCATAATGGGGTGGGAAGCAGGGGACGCACAATGTTTTAACCACTCTCAAATCTTCTAGTATGAGTAGTCGGGTTAGTTCTAAATATCTTATTAACCAGAGTTTATTGTCCTCCCTTTCATCGACACGAGTGCCTTCCACTCGCTGAGCTACTGCACATTCTAACACTTCAAATGCTTTGGTACGCCAATTCTTAGGGCGTCCAGGAGGCATAAATCCTGATTGATCTTGTTGCTGAAATGTATAATTGAGTTATAAATTCATAACTTATGTCTAAAAATGGCTTTACTGATAAATAATTAACAATAAATGATCATGTAAGTTTAGTACAAAATAAATTTCGAAATATTTTAAATTCTATTTATGGGTTCGATTTCCACTTGTTGGAGTAGATTATTTTCATTATCTAGGTCACGCAAAGAAAACAATGCATTGAGGTTTGACACACACATCATGTAATGCTTACTGCTTACCTTCCCCTTTGCGGGATACAACATGAATCTGACAAAAAAAAATAATGTGAGAATATTTAAATATTTATAATAAATATAGATACCTGCAGAGCCATCTGATCTCTTTTTTCTTCCCTTTCAATTATCCTCAGAGCAGTTACAATAACCGTCGGCTCTTTGCGTACAGTGTTCAAAGTTCTTGCTAAGATAAGCTTAATTTGCTTTTCTAGTAAATTTGAGACCATCTCAACATCTTCAAAATATGCTTTAAGCATAATTTTGTCATGAGATGATTGATTAGGCAGTCTATGAAGCTCATAAAGTAAATCATCTCTTGAATTTTCTAGGTCACTTAGACACTAAATTGTTTCAGACACAAAAATGTCATAAGAATCATTTTATTATATTTACATAACATTATTATTCAAAACAATTAATAAATTATTAGTACTAGGATATGAAGTTGCAGAGGTGTAGTCTAAATACACACAATAGTAGTGTGTTTCATTCCCACTTTAGGGAATTCATTATTTTTATTTTCTAATGATACAAAACATTGCATTGAGTTCCACTAAAATTATTGGTAAAGAAGGAAATGAATATCTTAAGACATTTACAAAAATACCTCTGCTTATCATGCTACATGAAGGATTCAAAATGACATTAAAAAAAATATTATATACCTGATGAGCATGCAATAATTTCCCTTCACCAATCCATTGTTTGGTTTTAGCAACACTTTCTGGTACAGTGAATATGTGTTTCAAGCTGTCCATGGCAGTAACATACTGAGAGTGGCGTGAATCTTCCTCTCTAACAGCTTGTAAAGATGCAACCAATGGAGGAACACCTCTTAATAATTCTTCCAATTCATCCATCCTATACATACATATGTAAATATTAAGATACATTTTTTTAGCTTTATCCTGTTCCTGTATGTAGCAGGGTAGGCAGAGGGGAACCTAGCATTAAGACACTTCATTATCCATTAAGATATTTCCATTCCCCATTTTTCCTCCCAATTCTTAAGGCAATGTGTGTTGAGTTTCACAACTAAACACATAACACAATACACACATTATTTTTCTTTATGCTACATGTATTCCACATTTATCAGGGTAGGCATAAGGAATCTAGGGTTACAATACTCTGTTCTTTATTTTCTGCCCAATTTTTGAGACATTGCATGTCGAGTAACGGAATCACTATGCTACACTTTGTCTTATCTGTGACTATTAATTAAAACTACAATCTTCACATTTACAGCCAGACACTGCCACTATGCCACCAAAGGCTTTAGTTAAATTACATACATATATTTTATATATGTATGTAATTTAACTTATTTTATTTTTATATAATTATTGCATATACATATACTAAAACTAACTAGTACTAAAATATGTAAAGTCTAAATTTTACATATTTTTGTTAGTTAAAAGTACAAAACTATATGTGTATCTGACTATTTTTTTTAAAATATATCCTTAAATGGCTACAATTGGTTTCTTTTCCCGTTAATAATATTACATTAAGAGGTTCTATGTAAATAAAGAGATTAATTTAAAGATTACTTTTCACTAATTTGGTGCACATCATCTAGACATTCCTGTAATTGTCTCAATCCAACACTCACACCATCAAGCTTCCCTTGTACAGCAGATTTTAATTGAGCCTCAATTGATGCTTTCTTATGTGTAATTCTTTTTTTATATTGTTCAACCTAAAATAAACCAATATATCATAAATATATTTAAATAAATATAACTATATTTATTATGTTACTTACTTTTTCTAATTGCCCCGGTCTTTGCATCATGTTCATAACCATTTTTTCTGCAGCTGCCTTCGACTCTTCTTCAATTTCATCCATAGTGCTCATTTGTAATTCAGTGCTTTTTCAAAAAAAATTTTTATTGAGTTAATAAATTCATATAACACCAACTTAATCCTTGTATCAATAATGAGAATGAAAATAATTTATTTGGTTTGGTTCTTCGATTATGGCGTTCCGAGCGTGCCAGTAGAGCACATATCACTTCGCCAATGTCACGTTGTATGGAGAAAACACGAAGGAGGTTGTACGGTAAAAGAGATAATGTTACACAATAGGAGAATGCATGTTAAAAAAAAAGATCCAGTTAAAAATTGCCTTCACCTATAAAAAAATAAATAAAATTAATATATACATTATACCTAACATAGATGGTTAGTAATAAGAAATATAATACAAAGGTGTTAGCTTACAATTTAATTTTGTTATATCTAATATATTTACATAAAAATTTACATAGAGGACTAAACACAAACATTAACAAACATTGAACATTAAGGGGGCGGGGAACTTTATGAGGAAGGACATCATATAAGGGATGGATCAGCTTAGGGCAAGTGAAAAGTATATGAGGAGGGGAACCGTCGTCTAGGCCACATTCACACAGTGAGTGGTCCCTGACCCTGATCTTAGCTAGGTGCACAGGTGTACATGCATGTCCAAGGCGCAAGCGACAAATAGTTGATATAATCCACCGTTCAGTAAATCTTTGAGAAAAAAACCAAGGTCGCCTGGGAATGTTAGGTTGAATGGCAGCATAAAACTTACCTTTCTGAGATTTTGACAATTCCCAGAATTCAGACCATGACACATCCAAATGAGTTGATGCAAGAGACAACAGATCCTGGGCCGAAATAGAAAAATGATCTAAATTACCACACTGTATGGCTAGTTTTGCACACGAGTCTGCAGATTCATTCCCACTTATTCCAGAATGCCCTGGAATCCATGCCAAAGTAACATCCAAACCCTTTAAATAGCATGAGTACAGTTCTTCACGAATCCTTAAAATAATTGAAGACCTTAATCTACTATGAAATGGATTTCCCTTTATAGCCAGTATGCAGCTTAAAGAGTCAGTACAAATGACAGTCTGTTTAAAGTCGTGGGAATCTGTGAACCGGATTGCTTCTAACAAAGCAACAGCCTCTCCAGTAAACACAGATGATTCGGGAGGACATTTATATTGTAATATAATTTTGAATTTTGGTATCCAGCAAGCT
Source organism: Heliconius himera (assembly GCA_021202915.1). Taxonomy (NCBI): domain Eukaryota; kingdom Metazoa; phylum Arthropoda; class Insecta; order Lepidoptera; family Nymphalidae; genus Heliconius; species Heliconius himera. The sequence goes on from JAJHJA010001285.1 coordinate 181,834, forward strand.
GCACCAACACAGCTCTCCTTTGAAAGCTTTGATGCATCTGTAAAGATGAGGATGTGATTTGAAAAATTTTCATTTACTATGGATTGAAATTTTGTGTTGGTGTCAGCAGCTCCCTTGGTTAGACCAAGATTAGTGATAACAGAAGGATGGTGCACTAGTGCCTTATAAGGCGTACAGAATAAGGGATTAGTTGGATAAGAGGACAAGGGATGAGGAAGGGAGGTAAATCTCAAGAAACTATTGAGCAAGTAGGGTAGGGGACCGCTCCGAGGAATGAGGTCCGCTAAATCAGATAGCTTAGACCATAGGGGGTGGGAAGACAGCTGTAACATTTTACCAACAAACCGGTCAGATAGGAATTGGCGACGGATAGGAAAAGGTGGATCTACACACTCCACCTGCAGTGCGTTGGTGGGGGAAGACTTCATTGCACCTATAATAATTCGTAGGCATTTGTATTGGATTCTATTGAGTTTTTCAGTAGCAACTTTATTAAAAGGGTCTAAAACAAATAATCCATAGTCAATGTGACTACGAATTATGGCATTGTACAGTAGTTTTAGAGTATAAGGGTGTGCGCCCCACCACACACCAGACACAGCTCTTAAAGCGTTAATGCCTTTTTCACATTTTTTACTGACATGTTCAGCATGTGCAATTCCGTTCAGTCTTTTATCAAGAATCATGCCTAAGAATTTAACGTTCTCTGCTAATTGAAGAGTATCATTACCTAAAATAATTTCAAAATCAGGAGTCACTCTCTTTTTGGAAAAGACTACTGCCCGGCACTTTGCTACTGATAGTGCCAAGCCATGGTTAGAGAGCCACTGGTCTAGATAGCGTAAAGCAGTATTTAAGCGATAAGTGATGTCCTCCACAGATTTTGAGCTGTAGTAAAGGACGATGTCGTCAGCATACTGAAGGATATTACAAAAACTATTGACAGACAATTCGAGGTCATGAGTATATAAGTTATACAGCAGAGGACTGAGAGCGGAACCTTGAGGCAAACCTTTCCAGACAAGTCTGGGAGGTATAGTAAGCAGCGGATGTTTTACAGATATCGATCTACCGGTCAGCAGATTACATATGAAATGAGCCATCCTCGGCGGAATACTCAGCTGGTGCAATTTCTGCCTGAGTACCGGAAGAAGAACATTATCATATGCAGATGCAACATCTAGAAAAACACCAACCAAATACTCTCCTTTGGCATATGCTCGTCGAATGTCTGTAGTAAAAACACTGAGACTATCTGTGGTACTCAACCCCTTTCTGAAGCCAAATTGAGAGGGAGCTAAGATGTTTCTACTTTCCACTATCCACTCCAGACGATTTTTTAAAAGCCGTTCCATAATTTTTGATAAAGCAGAAGCTAGAGCAATGGGTCTGTATGAGTTAGGATCAGAAGGACATTTTCCAGGTTTAAGGATGGGAATAACATTTTGGGACTTCCAGGACTCGGGAATGTTACCTGATTGAAATATGTTATTGATCAAATTTAAAAAGTGAAGCTTAGACTTCTCATTTAGTCTAGCAATAAAAGAGTAAGAGATACAATCCTCACCTGGGCTAGTATCTCTTAAATCCGTTAAGACATTTTTGAGTTCTTCGAACGAAAAACTAGCATCCATTTCATCCAAAGATTCAATCAGAGGGGATACAAATAAATCACAAGATGGTACAGAGGGAGGAGCCAGTTTGTTAGCAAAATCATTAAGCCACAAAGAGGGATTATTGGAACTAGGACTGGGACTGCTGTTAAGAGAACGGCGAAATCTCTTAACATTTGTCCACACAAGGGAGGAAGGAGAGCAAGGACTAAGGGATTCACAAAAATTAGTCCATCCAAGTTTTTTCTTTTTCCCAGTCAAGTTTCTAAACTTCGCATCTCTGCGCTTGTACTCAATGTAATTCTCCATAATCATACAGGCAGCATATGACTCCTCGGCAGATGTTCGCCGATCGACAGAATCAGAGCATTCCTGATCCCACCAGGGATTGAAATGCATCCAATTCTGAATGGAGTGTTTTTTAGGGATGTGCAAGTCAGCTGCAGACAAAATGGCAGAGACAAAACGATCATAGCAAAGAAAGATATTCTCAAAATTACCGAACTCAGGAAGATTGCCCAACATGCAATCCACAGAGTCGGCATACTCATTCCAGTTGGCTTGCTTCAAGTTATATTTAGAGGCAGAATTAAGAGGGGGAGAAGGGGGATGTCTATTATGTATAGAAAGGAGAATAGGGAAATGGTCACTACCATGGGTAGAAGGAAGAACAGACCATGATAGCTGGGAAGCAAGAGAAGGAGAAGATAAGGAAAGGTCAACAGCAGTCCTAGGATTCTGATTTGGATTAACCCTACGAGTCGGTGAGCCATCATTGAGAATGCAAAGAGATACATCATCAATCATGTCTACCAACGAAGGCGAAAATCCATCACAGTAATAACACCCCCACAAAGAGTGATGAGTGTTAAAATCCCCTAGGACCAACACAGGACTAGGAAGTGAAGAGATAATAGACTTAAGCTCAAGGAAAAGAGAGGAAGAAGGATGAGGTATATAAACGGACAAGAAGGAGATATTGAAAGCCCTCACAGCAACAGCATTAATCTGTTGACTGTGAGAAGGGATAGGAATAAGGGAATAAGGAGAGGAGTGCTGGATAAGGATAGCACAACCTCCATACCCGTCATTTCTGTCCTCCCTTAAACAGGAGAAACCTGGTACCCTAAAGCGGGAATCAGGCAACAACCATGTTTCTGAGAGGGCAATAATGACAGGATTATACAGAGAAATAATATAAAGCAATTCGTGCTTTTTGGCACGAATACTTTGACTATTCCACTGTAGGAAGTTCAGTGGCTCCATTGTTTAGTATTTTAAAGATTGTTAGTAAGTTTTTGGCAACGTTGGACGGTATGGGGAGTTCATCAGCGGTTTGAAAGATGCTCACAAGGGTTTCAGTTAGTGCAACCAATAGATCTTTTCTAGATTCTATTGGACTGTCAACACCTTGATTTAGAGCGCAACCATTAGGAAGGGAAGAGGGACAATTGGCAGTTATGGCTTGATGAGCTTGTCTGTTATATCCCTTTGCTAAAGGAGCGCGGGGACGGGGAGACTGGAAAACTGTCTTTCGGTATGATTTATACGGAGTGACAGGGGCTGATGGTATTGGTGATAAGGGGGTTGAGTGAGCGGGAGGAGCAGATATTTCCTTAGCCATGTCAGCATAGGATCTGCGGACAGGAGGGAAACGAGCGGAAGCCTCTATATACGATATACATTCCTGAGACATTGTAATTTTGATGGACTGTTGCCTTGCAAACTCAGGACAGTCCTTGTCTGTTGCAAAATGTTTACTTTCACAGTATAAACATAAAGAATTTTCCCTACTAGTGTCACATGCATCACCATTATGGAACTCAGAACACTTATAACACCTTGGCTTCGATCTGCACTGTGATTTTACATGACCAAAGCGACAGCAATTTAGGCATTGGATGGTGGGATATTTGTAGGGTTCAACTGGGAGGGAGGAATGGTACGAAAAGACCCTTTCAGGCAACATTTGACCACGGAATGTAACTACAACCGACTGAGTCGGGACCCATGTAGTCACACCCTCACTGACACACTTTCTATTTAAACGTCTCACTTTCATAACTTGTACACCACCTGAGGGAAATTCCAATGAACTTACAAATTCATCCAAAGAAAAATCTACTGGAACATCTCTTACAATACCCATTCTAGTAATATTGAAAGTTGGGATAACGGCAACATACTTACATAGACTAAGAATGGGATTGGACAAAAATAAATTCGCTGCAGTAGCTGTTGAGAATTCAACGCTAATTTTGTTGCGACCAACGTTTTTCACACCATCACTGGTGATATTTGAAATTTTATTAATGTGAAGGAATTGGCCAAATTTAATGGCTTTAATAGAGGTCCCAGCTGCAGGGTCTGGAGTTTCCCTCGACACATATACTAAGAAAGGGCCTTTGTCCGTATCAAGGTAGGACTTAGGGCTTTCGGAAAAGGTGGGATGGACATATAAATTTTGAATTGACGGAGTCGCAGTAGCAGGATTGATTATAGTTTTTTTTATTAAGTCATTATTATTAGAAGGTGGGTCACCACCTTGTCTTTTGCGCGATGTCAAGTTTAAAGTTTCGCCTATGCCACCTCCAGGGTCAGGGGGGTCAGGCGGATGCTCTGCATCCATTTTAAAAACAACTAGCCTAACTTACCTTATAATACAATTAATCTACTAACAAAAACACCACAAACACTCACAACAACCTAAAACCTTAGAAATACAGATCTTTTATTTTAAAAACCGCAATTTGTACAAAAACTATATGAAAAAATAACACAAAAATAAGAAACCCTCACTAACACGTGTGTTAACCAAAACAAACGTCAGCAAAGCCTCAATAATTTATTTACAAACGGGCAGATGCATTCAGCATTAGAAAATATCACAATATTCATTTGTCAACTGTCAGTCATCACAATTTATGTTCCATCAATGTCAACAACTTGGTGGGTGAAACCGTGGAAACCCAGCACCACCCAACAGTTTGCTGTCATTGATAAGAATAATATTTAAGTTACCTAAAATGCTAATGTTTTTCTTTGCACCATTCGATTAATTTTGTCAATTTAAAAAATATTTCATTTTGGCAATTATGAGGTAAATAAAATAAACAAAAATAAAGTCTTTTATTTCTGGCTAAATAAAGTTTGTCAATTTGTAAATTGAAAAGAAACTTGTGTGTGTATGCAAAATAGATTACATATATGTTTAATTCTTATAGTTTTATTTATTTTTTCTTTATAGTTTTTTTTTTGAGTGTATGAAGATGCAAGAACCGCTCTCAACGGAAGGTAAAGGCCCCCTTCAGATATCACCATTGTTTTCTGTCCTTTGCTACTCGCATCCAGTGGGTCTTGCTTTTTTTATAGGTCAACTGCCCAGCGCGCATATAATCTACTCCTTTTTTTTAGCCCGATGGTCCTAACCGTATTTTCCATTTTATATTTTTCCATTGCATCACTAGAGAAAAACGTCAATGTCGACTTGTTTCTGTATTTTACTGTGACAAGCGACACTGAAAAGTTGACAACTGGATGCGGTGTGTGTAGCAACAGCTGATCAAACAAAGAATTGTCAGGCTAGTTTAATCAGGAAATTAAAGAAATGTCAGACAATTAGGAGTACTATGTATTGTTATAAATACTATTTACATTATAAAACTATTAACAACATTCTTTATCTATTCTTTTGTAATTTTATTTTTGCTTAAAATGTGGTCTATAATAATTTTGTTACTGTTATCAGTAATAGCTTATTTCATAACTAATGAATTAATACCTAAATTGAAAAATCTTTTTATTACTGCTGGTTTATTCGGAATTGATCTTTGTAAAGTAACAAAAGAAAAAATGTAAGTATCATTTAAAATAACTTGCAATTTCGTTTGCCTGCATTTAAATAATTTACTTATATATCTTTAAAATAAACAAAAATCAGCTGCACGCTGCATCCCGCACACAGCAGGGTAGGCAGAGGGAACCTAGTGTTAAGACATTCCATTCCCCATTTACCGTCTAATTCTGGAGGCATTAAGTCGAGTGGCGGGACTCGGCGCCGCGCTTTGCCTCCAAACTAGAGCGAATATATGAAAATATAAATTTAAATAAATATTTAATTTTTTGAATGGGCATCGACCCTGAAACCAGCCAATTTTACAGTCACACTTTATGCCCCTGTGCTAAAAAACTGCCCTCTCGATTTGAATATCTGTAAAACGTAACATTCTTTTTTATTGTAAATATTTTTTCTGAGTGCTTTTTTATTCTCTTTCCAAGAAATTTTCACTCTACATTTTAGGTGCTCAATAATATAAAAATTCTGCTGTCTTTAGTTTTGAACCAACACATTAAGTTAGAAACCTAATAGCACCACAATGATTGAACTTAAGCTTAAAAAATAACCATTACCATCAACATTTTAGACCAGAAGCCATAGGCGTAATATCAGGATGTGTGTTTTTGGTGACAATATTTTTATTTATACCAATAGCATTTGGAAATGGACTTATGGACAGAGGAAATTTCCCACATAATGAGGTAATTATAGTTTAAATATATCAATATATTTCATCTTATTTTAAAGATGTTTATGTAAGCAATGTAACAATATAATACCACTACAAGGTTTTAAGTTTTTTTTATTGAAGTTTTTGTCACTATAGCATTGAAAATTATGTAGAAAAGATTAATTTTAAGTTATAATTTTTAAGTTTGCAGAGTTGTTGGCAGCATTATTATCAATATGTTGCATGCTACTATTGGGATTTGCAGATGATGTGTTAAATCTAAAATGGAGATATAAATTGTTGCTTCCAACTATAGCATCTTTACCTTTACTAGTTGTTTATTATGTAAATTTTAACTCAACTACCTTTATTATCCCTATACCATTACGGCAGTTTTTTGGAGGTTCTGTTAATATTGGTATGTACACATAAATTTAACACATTCTGTTCTCTAACTTTGATATTTTTTTAGATATCGCTTGTTGAGTAACATAACTCAATGCTGTGCTTAGTCTTGTTACCAGAGTGAATAAATGAAGATAATTCCACAGAATAGATAATTTATCTCCAACCATAGCATTTACAGTCAGATCAGTGCTGCTGCATCAAAACAGCTTAAACCTACAGAATGTATGATATTTTATCATAATTCTTTACATTTACAGGATTTTTATATTATATTTACATGGGAATGTTAGCAGTCTTTTGTACTAATGCTATCAATATTTTGGCTGGTATCAATGGTCTTGAAGTTGGCCAATCAGTGGTTATAGCACTGTCTATAATAATTTTTGACATAATTGAATTACAAGGTGATCAGTTTAAAGCACACAGCTTTTCATTGCATATAATGATACCATACCTTGCAACAACATTGGCACTGTTAAAACATAATTGGTAAGAAATATAATTCTTGAATAATATAATTATTACATTTTTCTAAGAGATTCATTCTTTTTTCCTCGGTGTGTCTTAATACTAGATGTAGATTCTAAGAATCTAGTGTCAAGACTCTCATTTTCCACATTCTGTCACAATTCAAAATTGTGTTGATTGGAGGACCTCAATGCTACATGTTGTCTTGTCAGAGTAGGGAATTAAAAATTTCCCCAGAATGGGAATCAAACCCATAACTTTCACATTTACACTTGCCAGAATGGTTTTAAATATATTTTTTCATTAAAAAAAAATTAATAATAAAAAAATCTTAATGTTTCTTTTGTATTTTAGGTATCCCTCAAAAGTCTTTGTTGGAGATACATTTTGCTATGTATCAGGTATGACTTTTGCTGTTGTTGCAATTCTCAGCCACTTTAGTAAAACTGTTTTATTGTTCTTTTTGCCGCAAATAATTAATTTTATTTATTCAGTACCACAACTTTTTCATATGATACCTTGCCCTAGACACAGATTACCTAAATATAGTGCTGAAACTGATTTACTCTATCCCAGTAAAACTGTAATTTTAAGAAAAGATATAAATATTCTTAATAAATCTATAATATCTCTTTTAAAGGCAATTAGACTAATAGATATAGTAGAAGATAATGATAGCATAATCATGAATAATATGACTTTAATAAATTTATTTTTAATAAAATTAGGACCAATCAGAGAAGTTCAATTAACTATGTATTTGCTATTATTTCAAGTAGTTTGTACTTGTATAGCCTTTTTAATAAGATATCCTATGGCTTCTTACTTTTATGACCTTAAATAATCTTTATTTAAGTTTTTTGTTCTCCTTAGATTAATAAGGAAAGTAGAGACTAAAATAAAATATTGTAATTACAGTTGTTAGGCAAATATTTTTTTAAATATTAAGTAAAAAGTTAATATAAATAAATTATATTTTATTAATTAAATCATGTGTTTTACTTATTCATATAATGAAATTTACTAACTTTATATGTGGCAATTAATATTTATTCAATCTTCACCTCTCACAGCTGTGTTTAACTATAGAAGCCTTGTATTATTTATATAAAAGATTTAGTAAGTTGATTATTAGTGAGGCAATATGTTAAATAAAAATCATTACATTGTCTTATGGACATTATTGTTACATCACTATATAAAATTACCTACCTACTCACCATTACTTGTAATAATTTTTACATATTAATTCACTAACTATTCTTTCATATGTCTTTCCTCTTGACTTTGCATTCTATCAAATTGAAGTAAAATGAAACATGATTTCACCAGTAAAAAATAAAACCCACATTAAAAATAGAAAAAATGGTATTAAATGCACACACTTAACACAATCTCAAATATTTTAATTATTTTTCGCTGGAGTTGCTGTATTATATAATTATTTTATTTACAATAATTTAAAATATATCACACAGATTTTATATATATTTGGGAATATTTTATGAAAATGGTGAACTTGTATTTAACAAAAATATTTATATATTATTTTAATAGTTGCCATATTTTCATAACAAACTTATAAAATTTTTGTAGTGTATATTCTTTTTTTGCAAGAGTAATTATTTAGTTTAAGGTACTTATAAAGCATTCATTCAATTTAGGCAACTATAAAGTTAATTTTGAGTTAGTATATATTTATAAGCTAATTTAACCAAATATCATATAGTATGTTGTCTTCAGTATCATTTTCATTAATGACTCTTAGTGTCTTCAGAGTTTGTAAGTAAAAAGTCAATTCAGAAGTAACAACTCCATGTTGAGGGCTGCCATTAGCAACTATATTCATTTTATTTAGCTGCTCTCGTAATTTGTCTTTGAAGTTGTCATGAACTTTCATATAAATATTACGTATTTGTTCTAATGGCAGAATATCAATCAGAGCTTCGTGCAATTTTACTAAATGTTTAGATATATTACGGAATGTTTGTGAAGGAACTGGAGGTTTGGCTTCCCAACCAACTAATTGAGAAGTAAGCATATTGCTGACTATTATACAAATTTTGCTTTCGATTTCCCTTTTGTGGCCAGCAATATCACTTTCTATGCTTTTAAAGCCACTTAAAGATAATTCTTTGGAGTGTAGTTTCTCTAATAATTTCATAATTAAAGGTAATAGCCATAAAATAACTTGCAGTGACCTTGACACTAGAGCCAAATTTGATGTTGATATAGTTTTTAGCCCAGCACTTTGTATAGCACCTGCACCTAAAACTAACTGACAGCATCGAGAATTGAATAATCTAATAAGCTCCAACATGCAATGTACTAAATATTGAACAATGTCAGGAGATTGTTTAGTTGCATCACAATATTCTAACAATATTTTTATTAATAGTTGTACTGTAGCAACAACAGCATAATTTTCAGAATTAATTATTAAGTATTTTCCATCAGGTTTCCCACTTTCATATTGTAATATTAGAGGTATTTCATTAGCAATACTTATTTTATTAATCACACTTTGTAATTCATATGGTAGATCTGCCATTTTCCACCTTTCAGTGTTGAGTGCAACAGTTAGTTGTGATCTGCGTTCAGAATGCAAATTTTGGATATATTTCATAGCAAAACTTCTTAATGCTAATTTCATTGCATTACTGTTATGACCTGTTATATTTGCACATTCTTTAGAGAAGTTTTCTATTAAGTCTGACAATTTAGATAATTGCGATAGATCTGTCAATGCAAATTCTTTATCAGTCTTAGTTACTATGAGATTGGCACATCTTTCATTGCTGTAGTCAGAGAGTGAAATAATTAATTTCTTAACCTTTTCTTCTACAAGTAACCATTCTTCTTGTGACCAAAATTCTTCATGATCATTTCCGGCTATATCACCCATCTGGCTTATGTCGAGCACTAAGTTACCAATAGATAAGATTCTTTTAAATAAAATAACTAAATTTGGTGTCACTTTCTGAAGAAATATAATTCCTTCATTACATAGTAACCATGTATCTGTATTGGAGCCCCTCAAAACAATTTCGTTACTGCCATCTCTTTCTGAAATAATCTCTATTACACACTGTTTGATGGTTGCCTGTATTGAAGTCATTGCCTCTGTTTTAAAAATGTCCAGGAAGTCAAATTCCTTTAATCGTAAAATTCCTGACACAATAGAAACTAATTTATCTCTGTCCGGAAGTTCAGAATAATCTTTAAGAGGCCTATTAAGGTCAGTTACAATGAATCTTAAAAACTCATTATTTAGCATTTTATGAATTAGTCTTTTCATTTCTGTTAGTTGTGGAGATAGGTGACGGAATGCTTGAATTCCTGAAAGCTGAGTACATAATACCTTTTGAGTTGAGCTTATTAAATCCAATGCAGCAACATAGTCAGATGTACTAAGGAGAAGCTGGATCATGGGTTGAGTTTGTTGCACTGTTCCCATTAATTTTAACAGATCATGCACATTATTTAGGTTTTGATTAATTCTGGTAAGGCTTATTAATTTCAGTGGATTTTCACTAAGATTTTCTTTCACATTTTTTATATCTTTTCTAGTATTTTGAACTGTACTAAGAGCTTTGGCCATTTGATCCATAATAGTATCATGAGAAAGCATTGCATGAAAAAAGGCATCTGATTTTTGAGCAACCTGCTTTGATATTTTCATTTCTATTACATCAAGGTATGTGCTCAAAGTTTCTTGTAATGCTCTAATAGTACAGTTTATATCCTTGCTATTTGAAAGTCCAGGAAAGACTTTGCAAAATACTTTTGGATCATTTAATGCTAAAGTCTGTTCATAAAAAATTTTAGGTACTTCACATACTGTTTCTACAACAGGTGTCTTAACTTTACTTGAAATATTTTCTTTTAGCTGACAATGTCTCCTATATTTTTTAGATATTTTTTTACAATATGATTCAAAATGCAATAATGTTATCTCAGGTAAATACGGACTAGAGTAGATTTCTACTTTATCTACAAAACCATCACCCCAAGTTTTAGTAAAAAAATTGCTTTGCTTGCCTCTGTTAGGATCATTCAATACAGCAGGAAGATTTTGTGATGAGGAGTAAAATGTCCAATCCTCTGATGTATCGTTCTTATACAAGTGATATTGCCTTACATGATATTTAAATCCAGCTTTCCGTAAGTCTCCAAACTGTAATGCTGAACATATTCCATTTTGTCCATATTGACATAATATAATACTGCCTTCTTTAATGCTATGTTTTTCTTGAATATGCCTAAAATATTAAAGAAGATAAAATTACAAAAATCCTTTAATAACTTGTACGATTAATTTATGTAATTGATATTAAAAGATTTATGATTAATAAAATATAATATATTGATGGTTCTTTTTTTATTGTAAATGATTTCTTAACTACGGCTAAGATAGATTGAGAATTTTAAAAATAATGAAAAAAGGTATAATAGATTTAATAAAATTAACCTTTCGAGTTCCGTGGCAGAGTTGAACAGCAGGTTTGGGCAATGGACACAGTTTTGCCATATTGGCGTCCTTTTTGTGACACTCTTGTCCTCCATAACATTTTTCTTTTAATAAGGACTACAAATTCTATCCATATTTTTAAATATCATCTGAATATTAAAATAAGATAAACAAAAAAATACATGGTATTGATAATGATTCCATAGGCCGTCAATTTGACATTCCTTATAGATTGACACTAATATTTTCAATGAATATTAATGACAATTGACATTTGGCTTATGTTTTTTTTATTTTAGATTTTGGCAAAAGTACTATTTAACGCCTGTATCCACACAGTACATGTACAGGACAATGTCGTGTAATTAAAACATTAATTTAGCTGGGGTAAAAAAATATAAATGAAAGATAAAAATACGATCGAATAAACTTTTTTTGTCGAACAAACAATATCTACTCAAGTTTTAAAGTAAAATTAAAAAAAAAAGTCAGACATCATATATTAAGAACCAATTGCAAGTTATTTTCCACCAAATTTCGGTAGGTCAGATTCCTTGGGGATGGGTAAATGTATTCTTTGGTCGAATTTCTGACCATAGATAATACCAAAGACATATATGTAGGTGTCTCTTACCTTTGGGAATATAATGTATGTATGTCCCTTTAGGTCAGGGATTCCCAACCTTTTCTTGATCAAGGACCACTTTTAAATCATTCTTGATAGCAGGGACCACTATGCATGTAGGTATAATAAAAATTAACTGTGATAATTAATCAGAAACTTGGCCTCACCACGCCCAGTCATAAAATTAAAATCTTTCGCGGACCATATTTAGGCTTCTGCGGACCACTAGTTGGGAACCACTGCTTTAGGTATATGTGTTCTGTGTGTGTATTCTGTGCTCTGAACAATTGACAATACAAATAAATTGATCAATGATTTTTATTTTATTCCTCTCGTTTGTCTACATGCCTGCGTACGGTGTTTTAATTTCTGTTCCTAGGCAAGTAAGCAATTAAACATTTATTAGAATTGTTTGTAACAATTGCATTTAGTAAATCTATTTCTTACAAAATGACTCGCGAAAAGAGGGAAGGTGATTATCCTGTAGAATTAGAAGCTCAATTTATTATAAGATTGCCTGAAGAACCGGGGAAGGTCTTAAGTGAATTAATAAAGTCTGGTGAAAATTTCAAAAATCGGTTTTCAATTCAAGTCCATGATGATATGCGACACGGAGAAGTAAGACTTGATCATTGGCTATTATATGCTAAAATAGTAGATTTGCCTACAATTATAGAATCATGGAAAAGTATCGATAGAAAAAGCTTGTATAAATGTGCGGATATTTGTCAAATGATGTTATGCAAAGAAGAATTAGACCCTATTGTAGAAGAAGAATCTCCTACAAAAAATAAAAGAAAAGATCCCTTAAAAGTGGATAAAAAATATCTTTGGCCTCATGGCATAACACCACCAACAAAAAATGTTCGAAAACGACGATTTCGTAAAACTTTACGAAAAAAATGTACAGAGGCTCCTGAAATAGAAAAAGAAGTAAAGAGGTTATTAAGAGCAGATAATGAGGCTGCAAGTGTTACATGGGAAGTAGTTACAGAGGATGAAGGGAGCACTTCTAAGAGTAATGAATCAGTTGCAAGTATTCCAAAAGTAAAAAGTAAAAAGGAACCCCTTAAAACAAATGTGTCAAAAACAAATCAAACATCAAAAGTAGAAGATATATTTGGAGGTGCCCTAAGTGACAGTGATATTGAAGATGATAATATAAATATTGATGAACCTGCTGATGAATCTTTACTTGATACTAATTCCACAAATGCATTATATGATATTAAAGGATATAATTTGCCAACTCAGTTTCAATCTGAGATGTTCAATCCACCAAAAAAAAAATCTGTTGCATATAAAGGAAATATTTCACACGAAAAAGACAGTAAACATAGTAATTATCAGGTTGACTTGTCTAAGAATCTAGGTTCAGGAAGTTCTTATGATATACAAAGACTACAGGAACTAACAGCTGATTTAGAGGAACTAAAACAAAGAAAGCAGAAAACTCAACTTGAAATATCTGGAATGGAAAATATGACATTAAAACAAAGATTCCAAGAGGTATTAAAATCTATTAATACAGAAATTATGGTGAAAGAAAAGGAATATCAGAGTTTGAAATCACAATTTAAATAGATTAATGCTAATTTTATGATGTTGTTTAACTTTCAAATAAATTATTCATATATCAATTTTTTTTAAAAAATGTTCAATAATGATTAAAGTAAACCAACTTAATTTCCTAATAATTGTATAAACCTATAGCAGATTAACATTGTAATAGTTTTTTTTTATTTTTATGTAATTAAATATTTTAATGTTAATATGCCAAAGTTACTCTCATGATCTCAACAATAAAATAGATATTATAAAAATAGTAAATAAAACTACCTGTGTATATTTCATGTTTGGTGGTGTGGACCTTCGACAAGAGGTTCAGGTATATTACAGTAGAGTAAATAGTATAACATATAATATGTCTGTTAACATATAATGTATTATGTTAAGAAAAGTGATAGATGCACAAAAGGGACGAGAAACAAAACTTGTAATGTCTAGTTATTGCATCCAAAAAGTTAATAAATCTATCATGGGTATATGGTGTCCATAATAAAATTCTGCAATGTATTCTATCTTTCTTATTAAAAAGTAAATCAATAAAAGTATACTGTTTAGGTATACTTATTGAATAAAGTATAAATAATTAATATCAATTGAATCTCATGTAGAATAGATGTAAATGTAATAATTAAATTGTAACAATGACATTGGAAACAGAAATTTTTAAGTTTCTTGAAGGCAGAACTGCCTTTCAGCCACTGAGGCAGTTGCTTTACGTTGAGTGCTTACAAAAGTTTATTTAAATAAGAATTATTTGGAATTGGAATTTGTGTTTCGAAATTTAATTTACTTCCCAAAATAAAATGTTAGGAATTGAAGGTGTCTTTTATTTAATTCCTTGACCAATTTAGCCAATATGGTGTACCTATAATTAACTAGCAAAATAATTATTTGTATAATTATAAAATAATTATTAATACGTTATACATTATTTGGGTTTGGCTAGGAATTTATAAATCTGTATATCACACAGTTGGCTGTTGATCTATTTAATTAGGCGACTTTTTTCGTAAATTAGGTCTGTATTCGTTAACTATATATTTTTTGTTTGTCGATATTGTGTTTGATTTCTTTGTCATTTATGGATCGATTTTAAAAATCCTTTTTTTTTTAAAAGAGCGTTCTTTCTCATTAACACCAAGTCAGGATCTGATGAAGGAAATGGATGGGTACTTTTGAATTATATGCACACTTACTATCATATATATATATATAGCTTCACAGTGTATCATGCGTACCTATATCTATAGCAGGTTATGCAGAGGGAACCTGAAAAAGTAATGTTAAGGCACTCCCATTAAAAAAAATCCATTCCGACCGTCCGTTTTCCGCAGCATTCTGGAGGCATTGCATGTTGAGAGGCGAAATTAACTCCCCGCTTTGCGTCTCCATTAGATGGAAAATCTTAAATATTCCAATTCCCCGAGTTTCGATTCACCCGAACCCTCAACCTCTACGCTGGCCTCAATTACCTACTATCATATTAGGTATAATTTGTTGTAATAATCATATATTCGCTACTTTTATTAATTTAGTTGAATCAACTAAATTAATAAAAGAAGCGAATATATTGAGGAATTTGCATTTCTGTTTCGTTTATAATAGAAAGTAAGAGCCGTCGTAATTTAGATATATGAATGCCTATTCGAGTATCTTGTGCATTCAGCAGTGGATCGAAACAACACGATAATTATATTATTACCTATTATTAAAATGATCTTTCTTTTTTCCAACAAAAACAAAAAAAAAGTTACAACTAAAGTTAATAAAACAAATTAACCGTCTTCAAAACGCTAGCTAGGCACAAACTTAAACAAAAACTAAATTGTAAAAAAAATATTTTAATTAAGTACTTCAAAGTAAAGAAAATTGAAAAATAATAAGTGTAACTATTATTTTTCAATTTTCTATTACATACTTGTACCTATATATCTTTTTACTATTTAAAATCCATTATTTTTGTACCAGCCAAGAAAAAAATAACATTAATAGGTAAGTAGCTATTGAATATTGCACATTTATTGTTATTATTATATAATTATTATTATAAATATCGACAGTTAACTAGTTGACAAGTGTGTAAAATTTTGTCAGTTTCCATAAATACAGTACGGACAATGAGTCGTCGTCGCCCTGAAGATTTCAGGTATCTTCTGATGGCTTCACAGATTTGATTTTAAGATATTTTCTTACTTTTGATTATTTTGATACCGAATGAACAATGCGCAAAAGTTAAGGAAACCTAATTTTAAGACGGCCATGACTCGTCGACAGTACTGTGCTTATTTACCTATCAGCTATAGCTACACATGTGTAGGGTGTTGTTTCCTAGCAACTAAAAAAGAAACAAATATCCATTTAACGGTGAAAAACGATTTTTCTTTGATTTCTAAATTAATATGTCTATACCTGACTTAGCCGAGGATATAGTAAAATCCCAAACCAATGATATGATCGATGATAATTCTCGTACTATAATAACTATCGGCAGCAAATCGGCGGTGAGTAGAGTTAAATTTAATTTTGCATTTATTAAATAATTATAGACTAGTTTATGGTTGCGACTGTGCCCCCATGGTCAGATGAAAATAACTATCTACTCGAGTTTCACAAATTCTAAGTTTGCGAGGTAATTGATCGCATTCACAGTGGATTACGTATACAGAAGCGATCTCACGTTAATCGTAGCTAATATAGCCTTATAGTCTTATATATAACTTGATAAATGAGTCATCCAGCAAACTTTTTAATCCAAACCAGTAAGAGAGAAGAGATTAGGGCATTCAGTCAAACAAACTTTGGTAATAAGTATAGAAGCATAGATGTTATGTTGATACATTTTTTAATCTTCCTCTACTATTTTAGGGAAAATCAAATTTATTATACAACTTTTTAGAAAAATCAGATGTGCCCAAAGAAACACTCGTTCTGGAATATTCATTTGGTAGAAAATCTTCACAAAAACAAACAATAGAAAGAATTATTTGTCATGTGTGGGAATACGGAGGCAGATTAGAAATGTTACGCAACGTATTGCCATCGATACCGCAACAAGGAATATGCTATTATTGTGTAGTGTTAGATTTAAGTAAAATAAAAACCTTATGGACCACACTGGAAACGTGCATCAAATCAATGAAAGACACTTATGTTGATAAATCACTTCCTGAATTAATTATTATTGGAGGAAAATATGATTTATTTAAAAATTATGGTATGTTGAAGTTGTTTTTTTAGTATTGTTTAGCTCTACTTACTGTCATGGTGGTGTGCATGGTTTAAGGAAAATATGGCGTAAATTTAAATATTATAAGAATACAGCTAGTTTGTTTATCTGCAGATAAGAAAATGGTATTTAGTAAAAAATGGCCAAACTTTCTTCTTCCTTTTTGTGTATAATTTTTTTTTAATTATCAATCTTTATTGTTTGATAGTTACCTACGGACCAATCGCCCTGTCCCACCGCAACAATAAATATTTCGAAAAACTTTTAATGCTCATGTTTCTCTTTTCAGATAGCGAAATAAAAAAACATATGTGTACAACTATAAGAAGTTTCGCTTTAGTATACAATGCGAATATATTTTTTTATTCATCTAAGGAAGCTCAATTAGTAAGGAGAGCTAAGGATATATTTCACAATATTGGTTTCGGAAGTGGAGTTAATCTTAAAGAAAAATGTATAAACTATAATAAGCCATTATTGATAGCAAAAGGTACTGATAGTTGGGACAGCATTGGATTGCCAGCCAGTACTATAGAACAGGTGTAAATTTATACTCTTATTATTTTTCATCTTTAATATAAAGGCAAACTATTATTTATATTATTTTTGTATTTAAATGAAAATGGCCCCACATACTAACGTAGAATTTGTAAGCTACCTTTTCCTACTTTGAACACCTTAGGGCATAGACAGAGAGAGCTTCGTATTAAGACAAACTATACTTCCTGCACGTTAGCTATCTCGCGATTAATCTTACTGGAACAGGGAAACGATAATAAAGTAAATAAGTATACTTAATGGATAACCGCGTTTACACTACTCCACCTGGAAAAGTAAAATTAGTATTATTATTTAGTTTAATTATCATTTTTAAAGTGTTTTTGAAAGAAATTAAGAAAGGACGGAATGCAAGATCAGTGTAAATAGTAAGATATTAGAACAAGTGAATGAAGTGGTATATTTGGGAAGTATGTTCAGTAGAGATGGAAGATACGAGATGGATGTGGAAAGGCGTATTGCTGCCGGTAACAAGGTTAACGGAGCCTTAGCTGCATTGATGAGACGGCGAAACGTCAGCACAGCTGCGCGTTTGGACGTACACAATGCAGTTTTGGTACCGACTCTGTTATACGGCAGCGAAACGTGGGTATTACAGAAGAAGAATGAAAGAAAGATGAATGCTGTGGAGATGCGATCTCTTCGTAGGATTTGAGGAGGTACACAGAATGGCAGGTACTAGCGAGGATATCACTGTGAGAATGAAGAAGAACGTGCTCAGCTGGTTTGGGCACGTCGAACGAATGAGTGATGAAAGAATGGCAAAAAAGATTTATGATGGAAAAGTGAGCGGTAAGAGAGGTAGGGGGAGACCTCGGCTGACCTTCGAAAACACAGTATCAAAGATGCTGGAGGAAGGTCACGTAAAAAGCATGAGGACCCCCCGAAGGGCATGTATGAAGAGGTTGATGACAGTGAACGAGGCGAAAGAGGTATGTAGAGACCGTAGCGTTTGGCGCTTCGTTCTCTCTGACTACCCCGCAAGGGATAAAGCGTGAAGCTAAGTTAAGTTAAGTTTAAAGTGTTATTCCACATTTAAGAAAGAGAATTACTTTTTATAGAAAACTTAAAAGAATTTGAAAAGCGTAATTTGAAACCGCGCCTCTCCGAAACAGTCAAGTGCTCAATCAAGCCATCAAGCTACGCCGAAATTCTTATACGCTTGTTACAACTTATTTATGTTGTTTGCATATGATTTTTTTTATGTTTTGTATAAAATGTTTTATGTTATATTTTAATGATAGAAACGTCAGCGCTCCTTTTACCCAGCAAATAAAATATTTTAAACCCATACCTAAAGAAATTAATCAAGATACCTCAACAGACGTAGGATTTTTAGACGTAGGTTTTTTTTCATTTCACAATATTTATTCATTCTGTATTTCGTGTGACGCAGTTAAGCATAGATACCAATAAACACACACTGCTACAAAAATACTACTAAAGGTTAAAGGAAACTTTAAATTTTGCCGCCAACACCTACGCCTGGATTTCGGAATGAGGCGTAAGCAGCGGTTTCCCATTGATAGGTATGGCTATGTGCGTCGTTCTTGACAAATGGAGAGTATATAAAAAATATTTTATTAAAAAAAAATAACTAATTCAAAATAATCATTAATGCTTTAAAGCATCTATATGTATAATCTGAATATACAGATCTTATTATTATTTCGGTTTCAAAATATGCTTTTTCTTTCTTTTTCTCAGCCAGAAAAGGCCTAATATACATAGGTAGTAGATAATATATGCTCCTTTAATATTTTCAGATAAAGGATCGTCATTATACTCGCATAGTCCCGGAGACAGAAGTAAAACAAGAAGTCAAATCTCTTCCACGAAGCCACCCAGAACCAATATTGGATTCACTGACATCACTAAAATATGAGGAACTACGAAATATGGAAACATATGATCCATGCATTGACGATTATTTGATTTTGTTACAATAAGTGAAATACAGTCTTGCAAAAGTACCTAATGAATTATATTTTAATGAACAATTAAATATATTACTTTCTGACTTCATATTATTAAATGGTAAGGTTTAAATGATATTAACTTTCAAAAAAATTTATCAACTGTAAATAAAATAATATTGCAAAAAACCGGAAAATAAATATTACAAAAATTGGAAACATTACCTCACTTGAACTAAATAACGGCTTTAATATTAAATTTTTCCCTCCCTTTAAAGCTATTATTTTTTAGGATTTAACCACAAATGTATTGTTTAGTATTGTGAACTAGTAGTACCTATATATGCTAGCTGCCAAATTTCATAATTCTAGATCAAGCGGAGCGGAGTGGAGTACCCTATTAATTTTATTCCCTCTATAGTGTCGAAAAGCGACATTTTTGCGATAGAAACGGCCATATCTTTTTTAAAGTAAATATAGAAATACGATTTTTGGGACTGTAGATGAGTAGGTATATGGTTTGAATTTTAACTCGATATCTCCAAGCGTTCCTGCAATAAAGGCTCTTCACAGACAGACAGAAAGACGGGCGGACAAAAAAATGATCTTATAAGAGTTCCTTGTTTCTTTAAGAGGTACGAACTCTAAAAAACGAAGCATTGCGTGTTGAGTGGCGGAATTCAGCGCTGCTCTTTGCCTCGATACCAGAGCAAATAAATATATTAAATATTTCATGTCCTCCAGTGGCAATCGAACCCACAACCTGTTGCGATTACAGTCACACACGTGCGACTGCGCCTGGCCTAAGTGCTACTTTAAAATATAAAAAATAACGAAAGGTATAATTTTAATTTAGGTAAAACTTGGGTTTAGTTTACGATGTCTATTTACCCAGAAAATATATTAGTAAATAGTGTAAGCGACGATTAAATATATGTAGATGCCACTCTATAAATGATGATCTATATCTATACTTATCATAAAATTGTAACGGATCGGTGTTTATATATGGAAGATGAACAAGAAAAAATGTTATTGGGACCTTTATTAATGTACTAGAACCCAAAGCAATGTTTTTTTTAAATTTTGTCTGTTTGTCTGCCTGTGAGTTTATTATCGCTAATCTCCGAATCGGCTCAACCGATTTGTATGTGGTTTTCACTTATTGGATTTTGGTAAGCTTCCGTTAATAGGGGTTTGTTTTATTACAATTTGTTCATAAATAAAAAAAATATATCAGGCGCAGTCGTGTTTAAAGTCACTTTCATATACCAATATGAAAGTGACTTTAAACACGACAGTTGTGGGTTCAGTTCCCTCTGTTTACTTGTACATATCTATATCAACATATAAATAAACTTAAAGAGTCTGTCTTTGATATCAACATAACTGTGTTTTTAACAGACTTCTTTAGAAAAGGAGGTGATTAGTTCCATTGTTTTTTTATGATTGCTACCTTAGAATTTTTGACTAAATGAACTGATTTAGATTTTTTTAAATTTGAAGTCGGTGTCAAGTAAAACAAACAGGCTAAGTAATGTGAGAATGTTGTAAGGTTGTAGCATTAGTTTGACACGTAGGTAACGTTTAACAAAAGACTATTTTATTGATTTGCAATATAGTCTTTGCAATTTTCTAATGGAAATTACTTACAAGCAAAATTCAGTTCTAAAGATGTACATAGATCTCAGCAGGTATATTCTGGTATTGCTTATAGGTAGAACGCTACACTTACTTAAAGTTTGGTACGTTTCTTAGCAACGTCGCAATACAAACACCACAATTTATTTATTATAATGGAAAAGGACGCTGATTATAAGATTTTAAACCTGTATAAAACTAGACAATATGATAAATGCCTAAAATTATGTGACCTAGTGTTACAGGATAGAAATGATAGAATGATTGAGTATATACGTATGCGTGCGATGACTATTCTGGCTAAAATAGCTGGTAATGCATATGAAGAGGTGTGCCTTTATCCTCAACAAGATGACTTAGCTTCAACAGCTGTAGCTAAAACACCACGTCCTGGTACGTCGTTTGAGAGAACTGCCAAATCGTCGCAAAATATACAGGTATGTCACGTTTAAAGCTCAAGCCTGCTTTTTATGTAAGCAATTTTTGATAAGATTACATTTCCATATATGTTGGTAGGTATAGTGCAGTTGGTCTCTGGGAGTTTCACTCGTCAGACTGAATTATACCTTTAATAGAAGCCAAAGGCGCTTATTTTTTATAGTTACGAGTATCAAAATCCATTCTATTCCACATCACATCTCCGTACGATTTCCACATGTCAACAAGAATGCACATGACGTTAAAACTTTTGCAAAGAGCTACTTCATTATTTTTTAAAGTTTAGCAGAGTCTTGGATTTTTTTTGTCATCAGAAAATGCTCCTCACTCTGAATAACTAGAGTTAAGAAAACATTTCCTTTCTTTTTATAGCTTAGCTAATCATCAAAATAGTTTATTTATATGACCACATCAAATTAATGGTTAAAGATAAAAAAAAAACATTCAAATCCGTTCTAAGTCAGTAGTTCCAGATATACGAGGGGCTCGCCAAAAGTAAGGTTCCCTATTTTGTAATTCGGCTTCGGAGCGCGGGAAAAATTTGAAACTTGGCGGGATATTCCGCTAGGATGTGGTGGCCACACTGATTTTTGGAGGGAAGTGATCCGATAACCTGGTCGACCGTATCAGTCTTGTAAACATGTCGAGTGCAACCCCATCCGTGTCCGCCTCTGAACTGAGAGCAATAATTCGTTTTTTCACGTTAAAAGGTAAATCCGGGACTGAAATTCACAAGGAACTTTCGTCAGTGTATAGTGAAAAGTGCATGAGTGTTCAAAAAGTCCGGAAATGGAGAGAAAGTTTTCTGAACGGCCGAGAAAATGTTGAAGACGAACCGCGCTCCGGGAGGCCCTCTACCGCTCGGGAAGGAGAAATTGTTGAAGCTGTTGAAGAAAACTTTCTCTCCATTTCCGGACTTTTTGAACACTCATGCACTTTTCACTATACACTGACGAAAGTTCCTTGTGAATTTCAGTCCCGGATTTACCTTTTAACGTGAAAAAACGAATTATTGCTCTCAGTTCAGAGGCGGACACGGATGGGGTTGCACTCGACATGTTTACAAGACTGATACGGTCGACCAGGTTATCGGATCACTTCCCTCCAAAAATCAGTGTGGCCACCACATCCTAGCGGAATATCCCGCCAAGTTTCAAATTTTTCCCGCGCTCCGAAGCCGAATTACAAAATAGGGAACCTTACTTTTGGCGAGCCCCTCGTATTATACGTACACTAGACATTCAATTTTAACCGATGGAAATAAGTATTAGTATCATTGATACGATTAATTAAAAAAGAACAAACAACTGTTTTAAATTATGATAAATGATTGTTTTGTTATAACGCATAGTCAAAAATAAAATAAATTAGCTTTACGCTATATCCCGCACACAGCAGGGTAGGCAGAGGGAACCTAGTGTTAAGACACTCTGTTCCCCACTCTCTGCCGAATTCCGAAGGCATTGCGTGTTGAATGGCAGAACTCAACGCCGCGCTTAGCCTCGACACCAGAGCGAAGAAATGGAAATATAAATTTAAATAAATATTTCATCTCTTCGAGTGGGGATCGAACCCACAACCAGTCGGTTTTACAGTCACACTTCGTGCCACTGCGCCACGACTGGCCTCTACCGCATAGTCGTACACATCAATTCCTTTTCAGGATGGGATACCAATGACAGCGAGAATTAAATCTCGAGCTGGTACCAATACTGCGCGTGCTCGCACTGCACGCACCGTTTTACATACCGCATCAAGAGCATCTCGGGCCGCGACCGCTTTGGCTGGCGGCACTTCATTTGCTTTAGATGCTCCAGTTACTTTGAGATTCTTAAGCAAAAATGATAAATTGTTTATTCCTGCTGCGAAAACTTTATTTGAATATATTTATTATTGTGAAGGTAACGTAAGGAAGGTCAGTTACTAATGTCATTAACTTATTCATTTAAATACTATTTACTATTGATAGTATTAATTAACTATGTTGTTTTCCACAGGCTATGGAAGTTGTTTTTCAGGCTCAGAAAGCTGATAACACCATTGACTGGTGGTGGAATTTTTCACTTGCTCGTTGCTATGAAGCACTTGGAATGTATAGAAATGTGGAAGAATGTTTACGTCAAGCTCTAAAAACTAATAAACACATCTCTATATATTTACGACTAATCTCTATGTACATCGGCATAAATCAACCTCTTTCAGCTATTGAAATCTGTAAACAAGGTCTTTCTGTGTTTCATGAATATATACCATTGCTATTAGAGCAAGCACGTTTGCATGAGCAATTAGGTAACTTTTTAGTAGCTGTTAATTATTATAGAATGGTTGCAATTCAAGACCCGACCAATATGGAAGCTATAGCTAATATTGCGATGTACAATTTCTATAATGATCAACCAGAAATTGCCTTGAGGTACTACAGGTAATTAAACAAATATAATGGATATGGGTTTACAAATAAGCACGTGTACTGTAATTATTTATTTTATATATGGATTTTTTTTAAATTAATGTTAAGAAATTATGCTATACCATTTATGAAGTATCTTAACATTCGGTTCGCTCTTACTATTTTATTATGCAGTAGCCTGATAAGTAAGATACAGATAAGTATATCCTTATTTAATGACATAAAGACGGTAAAAATTTCTTCAATATATTTTTTAAATATTTTTTATAAAAAAAATGTTTTAAAAAGTAAAATTCCCATTGGGTATAGGGGCTGAGAGTTCCAGGGGTTAATTGTGCCAAAATTGTGAAAAGCGATAAATATACGGTCATGTTGTGTGATATTTTGCGTAATACTTAACTTTTCTGCACACGCGGCGGCTACTTGGTGTAACTTGGCTTGGTGTAACTCCTAAAGCGCTCTCTACAATAGAACTATATAAGCTTCTAACGATTTATATTATATTCCCTTCATGGTAATTGGTCGAATATTCAATAATTAATTATGTATATTATTTCATTAAGTTGCGTCATTATAATTGTAGCATAACTTAATTATTATATTCTGGGCTTATATTACAGCTTGACATTTAATCTACTATGTATTGTATTTTAGGAGATTACTGGCTATGGGAGAACCGAGTCCTGAAATTTATAACAATTTGGGTCTGTGTTGTCTCTACTGCAACCAATGGGATCTTATTCTGCCGTGTTTTAGACAAGCTATATATTATGCTACAAGTCCAGAATCTCGTTCTGATATCTGGTTTAACTTAGCCCATGTTGCTTTGGTAATAATTTATATTATTTATTATATTTGTGTTGAAACGCATATTGTAATAAAAAAAATTAAATAAATTATTACAATTTCTAGTCAACTGGAGACATAACACTTGCTCGACGCTGTCTTCTCACAAGTGTAGCTACTTATGAACACGAACATGCTCGTCGCGCATTACGAGCGATGGACCTGCGCCTCCGTGCATCAAATCTGAAGGCATAAAGTACCTAAATAAAAAATAGTGTTAATGTCGTTGTAGTGTTTTTAATAAATACTAGTTCTCTACAAGGTATATTATACAATAATTATGTTTCAATGTTTTTTTATCATATATTTAGGGTATGTATAATAATTTTAGATTACTCATAGATTAACTGATTTAATTTTTTTTTGATTCATAGATTACTGATGGTAGATATAAGTAGGTATATTTAGTAGATGTATTGTGTCAATTAATTGTAACTAAAACGCACAAAAACTACCTACCACTCAATAGTCGCCAAATATTGTAAAGACACAAGTGTCTACACTGCACTGGGTATTTAAAATAGTCAATACAGATACAATTATCCAATACGAATAGTTAATTTAATAAGAAAAAAATTAATACAATAATAAACAAAATGAATTATATTTAATTTCAAGCCTAATTTTAACTTTTGCATAAACTTAAACAAAAAGTACCTAAGCGTAGAAATAATATTAATAACTTTAAATAAAAGAAAATTGGGTTGGTGGTTGAAGTTATTGATACTTATGCATATCTATTTTTTACGGCGTATCCCGTACATAGTAAAGTAGGCAGAGGGAACATAGAAACCCGGTGCTAAGACACTCCGTTCCTATTAAGACATTTCCGTTTCCCTCAAATTCTGGCGGCATTGCGTGTTGAGTGGCAGAACTCAACACCGCGCTTTGCCTCGTTACCAAAGCGAGCAAATGATAATATTAAATATTTAATTTACCATTAAAAAATATTTGATATCTACCTATATACCTACTTATCATTTGTCACAGATAATTAAAAGTGCTATTCTTATTTAATGGAGTGTATTTAAACGTTCGAGAAAGAATAGCGCTTTTATGCTAATAATTCAGAGGTTGTAAACGTTTTATAAAAAATAAAAAAAAGCTTTATAATACTTACATAGCTACGTAATTATTATAGGAAGCAAGTTTTTAAAGGTACCTACTTAAAAAATAAGGACATCATTCCATAACAAAATGCAGAGGTTTATTATATCAAAAAAATAATAAATATGCTTATAACATACCTATAGAAATATAAAAGAATGTCGTTTATATGTGGACTTACGAGTAACTACTACTTAATAAGAGATAAAATAAAGAGTGGCCGAAATAAAATAAAAATATTAACTGAAATTCTTTGCCTTTGATACGAACAATAGCTATGTTAGAACAGAAAATGAGGACGAAGAAGTTTATGAAATCGAATGAAAAAATCGTATATATAACAACTATAACATCTAGGTAACAATCAAACAAACAAATCTTTTAGTCAGCGTATAATTAAAAAATGAAAATGAAATCAGCTTCATGCTGGATCTTGCACACAGCAATATTAAGACACTTCGTTCCCCATTTTCCGAATTTTTCGAGGCATTGCATGTTGAGTAGCTTTTGCCTTGGTGCCAGAGCAAATAAATGAAAATATTAATAAATAATAATTAATTCCGTGAGTGGGAATTGAACCCACAACCATCGAGTTATAGTCACACCTTTGTGCCCCGTATAATTAAAATATTATCAAATATATTTTTTATTTATACCACAGGTTTCCATACCCTGCATTTATTCTGGAAGAACAGGAATAAAACGGATAAATATGGAAAAGGATTTCAGTTGTAGCAGCTAAACTAAGACAAACAAAATGTACTTGAAATCCTTAATATTCTTCTTATCTATTAGTAATTTATTTGCCTCTGAATCATGGAAACGGCCTGGTTGTCACGTGAGAGGTACGTATAGTTTTATAAAAAAAAATTGTAAGATTATTTATATTTCTATAATACATCACCTTATCAATTTAAATCAAATGTTAGGTCACAAGAAAAGCATAACAATACCAGATTGCCTTAAATTTGAAATAACTACAAATGCGTGCCGTGGATACTGTGAATCTTGGTCTTTACCAAGCATTATGTTGGGATTTAAACGGCATCCTGTAACCTCTTTAGGACAATGTTGCAACATTATGGAATCAGAAGATGTAAGTATATCTATCTATTGTATAGAAGAGGGTGCTTTAAATAGATGTCACGGAGGTACCATTAGTTACCATATGTTTGTATGTATACCTATATTAATACCAAAAATTTTAAAGTATATTGGACTTTTTCTTATGTCAACTTATATAACCGCTTCTTTAATGATTAGCCTTATATAATTATATTTAGTGGTCACCGTTTCTTTGTTTACGTTTACTAAATTCAGTAGTTTCGTCAGTGCTTTGTCTATGAATTCGCGTTAACGAAGAGCTTTTATATACATATCTTATATCTGTTTATTAAATTGGCATTTTCATATATTAATGAGAATTGGGATCATAAAAGTACTTACTAAAATGTATATTATGTGAGATTTTTTTTTAAAGGAATGCAACTTTCATAACAATAATACTTATTTACAACACATTTAGAAACGTTTAAAAGTATTTAGTGTTTCAAGACTTTTCGTGTCTTGGAATCCCGCTAAGCGTTATACCATAATATAAAACTGCTAGAACACTAGAGACTAATTCAGATAGACTTAGAAAGTTGAATTTGGCATGAGTTTTGAGGAGAAACTCTTGTGGGAACTTGTTGGATGTAATTTTGTGAATGACGAATGATATTTTTCAGATACCAGTTAAAGTGTTATGTTTGGATGGAGAAAGGAACCTGATATTTAAGTCTGCTGTATCTTGTGCATGCTATCATTGTCAAAAAGAGTAAGTAGTAAGACGATAAAATACAGAAGATGATGAAATGAGAAAATTATTCGTAATGAGAACAATAGTTTTTGAAATTGATGTTTAAACATTAACTAAGTAAATAAAAATGTGACTTCTTAAAATGTAACTTGCAGCTATGTAAATATACCGTAGTCTTAATAAAACATATCCAATTAATGTTGTTTTTATGACTTGTTTTATTTTCTACTTAAAATTGAGGAGTTTGTGTGACATGGGCAATAGAATGACATGTAGAGACCTAATTTATTAAGTTCTGCAGTACCAAGAATGACCTGATGGTGGCGTGGGAAGTTTTAATAAAATTTACAATCAAATTTTCCATAAAGGTATTTTCATAAAAGAGAGAACTGACAATAGTGTGTCAACGGTTTGTATTATGTTTGGCTCGGCTTGAGCTTGCGAGAGTTTCAGATTTTGAACACAGATTAAAGGGAATTTGCGGCGAGCTTTTGCTACGTTTTCATACGTAGCTACCACTAACCAAAATACAAACTTTAATACGGATAGAAAATGAGTTAAAATATGTAAAACAAATAAATAGTTAATAAAAAAATAAAAAGATCATAGAGAAAAATATAATTTTGTAAATTTATATATTAATTTGCGGTGTTCAGCTGGCATCGGTTCAGATTAGCCCGGACAACATAAACATTTTGTATCAGTTCTGGTATCGTGTAAATATATGCACTTTTCAGTCTTTTACCATCATATAAATAATCATTTATCAAACAATATGGAACAACAAAACATTGAAAACACATAAGACAATTCAATAAAAGAGTTGTATAAAATATTTTTTTAGCAATTACCAATTTTGTCGAACATTACAATTTTTTACAAAAAAAACACTGACTTCCATCAGATCCCATATTAGAAATTTAGTTATTAGTCCATTTGTCGTACACATACTTAATGTGATTTTCTTTTGAATAACATTGATAGAAATGAACCAAATTAACCAGCTTTCATTTAAAAAAAGAATAATCAAAATTGGTTCACCCAGTTAAAAGTTCTGAGGAAGCCTCCTTACGGAAGCCGGTTTGAAATATTTTAAATTGATATAACTTTTTTTTTATGAACCAATTGTATTAAAGCAAATACTAAATGTTAAGGAACGCCTGTCAGAATGCATTGAATAGTGAAAATATAAGGAGGTCACAAAGTGTGACTGTATAGGCCACTGGTTGTGGGTTCGATCTCCACTCGAGGAAATTAAATATTTGTTTAAATTTATATTTCCATTTTTTTGCTCTGGTGTCGAGGGAAAGCGTGGCGTTGAGTTCCGCCACTCAACACGCAATGCCTCCAGAAATCGGCGGAAAGTGAGAAATGCAGTATTTTAACACTAGGTTCCCTCTACCCTGCTGTATACGAGATACAACATGAAGTTGATTTTTATTTAAATTGTTGATTTTAATTTATGCCGTTCCTGATTAGTGTAAACCAGGGGCTCCCAAACTTTTCTTGATCAAGGACCTCTTTTATATCATTCTTGGTAGCAGGGACCAATATGCATGTAGGTATGTAGGTACAGTAAGAAATAAGTATATAGTATATACCTATATTCTATAGCTCTGGATAAGTTTGCCATGTTTTAAAAAACTCTATTAAATATTGTTTTTCCGTGAGAGTAGTAATATAAACATTATTTTCGCTATTTACCCTGTTTTGTCGTCTATCTTGAATAAAAAGCTTTGAAGTCTTTTTTCAACTAAAATATTGCAGCGCGCCCACACACGACCATATTAGTGACAATAATATTATCCGATATTGTCGTGGCAAAAACAGAAACCCCCGATATTGTCGTGGCAAAAACAGAATTTCTGGAATTCTACCATAATATTGAAAATCGACTGTATACGCAATATTATTGACACTACATACTTTATTGACAATATTATTGTACGTATGCGGCGAGGCTTAAAAAGTTTACAATGTAACAGTAGATATTGCATATCGCGAAAAAAATTATGAACTAACGATGTTTACGGTGACATATAGATTATATAGAAGCTCTTCGTTGGTTTTAATGGACATGCTATTATTTTCAAAGGTGTGTAGATTGGTTAATTTGATGGAGATTGCGTAAACTAAAAGAGAATTATTAATAAATTAAAGAGTTAAAGTTACACTAGTTACTAATATCATAAAGACATTGTGACATTTAATATAGATATTAAGTTAATTCTTTTCCAGAGGAATAGCAAAGTTAAAAAAACTTTTCTATCTCGCTGGAGAAAAGAATTTATATTTAATATGGTAACATAGATTAGTATATGTCAATGATATTTTGTTTTATTTTATAACACAATTTTTAATCTGTGGTACTTTTTCTGGAGTTGATGAATACGAGTGATATGTGAAATTAGCTATACTATTATAAAAATTGATTTACGTGTAAATGAATTATGTTAGATTTATAAGACATCATTATTTAGAATAGCAAGTTTTAAAAGTGATATTTAGTAAAGTTAACTTTAAAAAACACTCTACCGTCATGGCTCATTGAGTGTAAGTGGAAGACATTACAGTGCTATTATTTTATTTTACCTAATTTATATTTGTTTTTGTCATATGAAATACTCCAGTAGTTAAGTAAAAAGATTTCTCTTTGTAGTTTTGCGCTTTATCAATTTATAGAAACCTAAGATTCGTCTTTAAAATGCACAAAAGAGAAAGGTATATTATTCTTCGTATTATAACAGGAACAGTAACCTACATTATAATTGTGATTGTTTTAGATATTGTTGGTATTTTTTTTGCGACTTTTAAATTGTACATTTTAAGGATAAAGTTTAATCATTTCTGTTTGACTTAAATTAATTAAATAAAAATAGAGAAAATGGGTACATTTCAAATGTTGTCTTTAAGAAGAAAGGATTCAATATTTT
Organism: Heliconius himera; assembly: GCA_021202915.1. Taxonomy (NCBI): domain Eukaryota; kingdom Metazoa; phylum Arthropoda; class Insecta; order Lepidoptera; family Nymphalidae; genus Heliconius; species Heliconius himera. Next base: position 212,369 of record JAJHJA010001285.1, read on the forward strand.
ATGATAATTATCTAATATGAACTATATTGAAAAAGCTATTTATTTTTAAGTAATTTGCAATTATTAACATGGTGGCCGATTATAATAACAACAATAAAATCATGTTTTATATTTTTCTGTTTAATAACAATTGCTGTCTTGTAACAACAAATGTATATTGATTGTTAAGAATAATATATAATTTTTATTACTTTGATAAGTCCATATGTGTGTAAAACGTTTTATTTTATCACTTATGATATATTTAAAATTGTTTTCAGATAAATCTGTTAAATAAAGCCTTAAGGTAAGAGTACATTATTTTTTATTTACTTTATTTTTTATGATAACAGAAAATTATAAGAGAACATGAACATGCTTCTATATAATAGATTATATTGTTTTATCAGATGGCTGAAGTGGATCCTGAAACATTATTGGAGTGGCTGCTGACTGGCCAAGGCGATGAAAGAGATATGCAGCTCATTGCCTTGGAGCAGCTGTGTATGCTGCTATTAATGTCAGACAATGTTGATAGATGTTTTGAAAGGTAGTGTTAGACCATAATAAATTAACAGGCCAATGTTTAAAGTGTCTTAATTTTTTTTTTGTTTTTTAACAATGTGTAATTATTGGAATTTTGGCCCAGTTTACTGAGTAACGTTTTGAAGTACTAGCCATTTTTCTCATCTTTCAGAGTAATCATTAAAAATACAGCCATGGATGAGTGTCTTTAATATAATTAATAACATAATTAAAGACCCCATCCCACCCAAACTCAACTATGGCTGAAGGTTATATGTTGTATTTTAGTGTTTCTAGATCTTACAAGTATAGAAAATATAAACTTACATAATTTTTGTTATCTTATAAAGAAATATTTAACAAAAATATTCTAATAAGATCTTTGAAAATATTCTCTACTCATATTTTCCTTGCAAAAAAGAAGTTGTGTTCAGTTTTAATATGCAGATATAGTAATAAAATTGTTTTTCTAATATTAATATACCAACATTTAAGAATTTAAGTTACTTAACTCACTTGAACTTTTTAAATAAAAATAATGATAGAAAGTTCAATTGGAATTTGTGTTACAAAAAAAATCTAATTGCATGTCTTATTTTTAATTACATGTTTTCACATTTTCAATTAAACATATAATTATGTTGCCTAAAATGAACTGAAATAAGGATTTCTTTTGTCACATAATTTAATTATGTATTATATATTTTTTAGCTGTCCTCCAAGGACTTTTTTACCTGCATTATGTAAAATATTCCTTGATGAATGTGCTCCAGATAATGTACTAGAAGTTACAGCTAGAGCTATAACTTACTACTTGGATGTGTCAGGTAAACATACTTGCTCTTTTTTAGTAATTTCATTTTTTAACTTCAAGCTGTATCCTGCATATGGCAAGGTAGGCTAGGGAACCTAACATTCAAAAGTGGGAAAACTTCACATTTTCTCCTATAGTCATGTAAACATAGTGATATTGTAACCGGGCTAGACTGAGAGAAGATAGTGTAAAGATCTCCTCTGCTTCTTGCTCAATTTAGAGATATTGCATACTTCGTCTTACCAGACTATGTAAGTGTGGATAATTTAAAAATAATTTACTCCTAATTGAGTAGGAATTGAAACCATAGACCTTCAGTGTTATGGTCGGGTACTGTTCCACTGTACCATGATGATCTGTCACAGTGACTTTACAATGGATATTGCTTATTTATGTCTATTGCTATTTAATTTTGCTGTATTTACTTGTTATTATATATTATATAAACACTATAATCATATTACTTGTTGCAGCTGAATGTACTAGAAGAATTGTAGCAATTGAGGGTGCTGTTAAAGCAATTTGTAGTAGATTGCTGACAGTCGACCCAAATAATAGAACTAGTAAGGACCTTGCAGAACAGTGCATAAAAGTAAGTATAGTACAATAATATTGTCAGTAATATTGTGTGTGTGCAGCCCGTGTCTCGATATGGTTTAATATTATTGTATATTTTTAAAAATTCTGTTTTTCACAAAACGCAAAAAGTAATATTTATTACAGTTTATTAAGACACGGGAAATTTATTCTCAATATTTACAAAAAACCTCACCAAATAGAAGCCATCATAAAAAGCTGCCATCTTTTATCCTCATGTAATTTTTGAAATCATCATATTTAAATTATTCTCAGCTTATTTTTCTCATAAAGTCTCTGATCAATAATTTTTTTGCCTTTTGCTTTTCGGCTCATACAAGATCGTCCTTTTTCTTTCTATCCATTTTAAATTTAATACATATGCATACAAGTCCATATGCTGATCAATATTTTTATCAATAGTGTATTGCCAATATTATTGTGTGTGCAGTTAGCATATGAGATTACCTGATAACATGAGTTTATCTGCACAATTATTTATTGTACTCACTTAATAATAAAAATTATAACTAATATTATTTTAAATGAAGCCATTGTGGCCCAGTGGCACTGTGATAGGTTCACGTTGTGACAGTTTAACTTTAGAGTCTATTTCACAATCGAGGAAATTAATTATTTTCATTTTGATGGATGTGAACGTATGGCTTAGTGGTCAGAGTGCCTGGTCGGTTTCCAGGAGGCGCGGGTTCGAGCCTGCTACGTTCAAATTCTTATACATTTTCGAAATAAATATTTTTGCTTTCTAAGTGTGGAATAACACTTTAAAAAAAATGTTATAAATATTTAATAAATAGCATTCTCTTTTGCCAGACGATAACTCTTAGTAATTATCTTTAGGTAGCGTAAATTTGTAAAAATCTCCCTACAGAGATGCTAACAACACAAATAAGTTGTAACAAGTGTATAAAAATTTCGACGTAGCTTGATGAGAACGTATGGCTTAGTGGTCAGAGCGCCTGGTCGGTTTCCAGGAGGCGCAGGTTCGAGTCCCACTACATCCAAATTTTTATACTTTTTCTAAATAAGTATTAACAGCAAATGTTCAAAGTATTTTTTTCACTTATTAAACTTTTTTTAGGTGCTAGAACTTGTATGCACTCGTGAAGCTGGAGCAGTGTGGGAAGGGGGTGGCTTACCTTCAGTATTACACTTCATAACCCACCATGGAACCTCAGTACATAAGGATACCTTACACTCTGCTATGGCTGTGGTTTCCAGGTAAATATACACTTTTATTAATAATAATAAGTTTGCGGGGCAGCTCCTGGCGAGCTGATGGCACAACCAAAGAGATCCAGAAGGGAATTTTTATCTATCCCCCCTCTCTCCTCTCCCACCTCTGGCTTGCCATTATTGACCGGCAGAGTGCAAGAGCTTTATGATTGAAAGGTATGCTCAATCTGTGTTATAGTAGGAATATATGCTCACAAGTTTCTTGTTGCAGTGAAACTTTGTTTATGATGAATTCTTGTTGTTCTTATGGTGGTCAGTGTTGGGGACCCATCTTATGGAAGGAGAGTCATTTTTCAAACTAATTTAACATAATTGTAAAGGCAGACATCTATTAGCAATCACCCAGTAGCCAGCCCATCAAATTTCCATTCTATAGACAATAATCCTACTTTAAGTTTTCATAGTTTTGATGGTTCATACACATTAACTGGCGACCATCTTTAAACATGAATCTTAAAGATATGAATAATGTACATTGATAAAAGCATACATAACATATACTTTTATTCATACATCGATGACAAATAATAAAATATCTGTAACCTTCAAAACATGAACTTTACATTACAATGCTATAATATTGTATTGAACACTTATAATTACTTTATTTATTTACATATTCTTTAATGTATAGATACTAGTATGTATAAAGGCGGGAATACGTTAACATAAGCCATTTAACTTATGTTTCTCGCTTGAAGATTACTCTTGATTTTGTTTAGATATTTTATTCTATTGGGTAAACCTAAATAAATGGTTTCAATGAAAAATTATCACGCCAATATAGCGGTTTTCATGCATAATTTTTTTAGCACTATTATTATAATGTATATATACGCCTACACTAAAATATGTGTTAGATGGTCCATAGATCGATTAAGGATGTTGTAGGCTAACACGATAAGACTAGTGAAGTGATGTAAGAATGAAAAATATTGAATAAAAGGGCGAAGGCGCAAATAAAGCTAGCTAGGCATAATTTGAATATAAATGTTTTTTTGCATAGAGTATGCGGTAAAATGGAGCCGGGCGATGCTCGCGTGGGCGACGCCGTGTCCTCGCTGTCGTCGCTGCTGCGGCACAGCGACGCGCGCGTGGCCGACGCGGCTCTTCGCTGCTTCGCTTCGCTCGCGGACCGTTTCGCCCGTGCTCATGCTGACCCTGCTCCTCTCGCTGAACATGGTAAACTGATGTTCTGTTCCTGGCTTTGCTCAAGTGATTAACGTCATTTGGTGGTCACCCGTTTCGGCGAGTGAGCGCACATGATATATATTTTTACAACTCACTAATGCTATGGTACTTTACAGGTTTGATTCAAGAGTTAGTTCGTCGACTAGGAGCAACAGAGAACTCTGATGACAAATGTCTTATGCCTTCTGTATCTACGACTGTCAGCTTACTGTCAACACTCTGTAGGGGCTCTGCTCAAATAACACATGTTTGTATATAAATGATTAATATGTTTCTATAGGATCTGAAATTATTAATAAAAGCTATAATATTTATGTTATATTTGGTTTTTTCAACTTTGAAAAATCCAAGCGCACCTGGTATTTTGTACTATGTAAATAATATGTAATTTTTTTTTAGGATCTCGTCAGGTTGGATTTATGCTCGGCCATAGAGGCGGCGGTGCAGGCGGACGAGCGCTGGTGCCTCGAATGTATGCGACTCGTCGATTTGCTGTTGGTCCTCTTATGCGAAGGGACGCCATGCTATACAGACGTAATTTACACTATTTAAAAATATTTTTTTAATAACTTATACATATGTATATTTCTTTTTAATCTTAGATTGTTAAATGTTATTTAACACTAACCTTAACTACCTTAAATATATTTACTGAGAAATTCTATTAAAACCCCATTTATAATTAAAAAAATCATGTTAATTAAATATGAGAAAAAAATGTTAAATTAAGATTAGTTAAATCAATACAATGATAGTTTACGTTAATAATATAACAAAGTTTTATTTTAAAATTTATATCAAATGCTTAAAATTTTGATAGTTTGCTGCACATGATATGACGTCATACGGTCGTTTCGTCGCCTTTGTGTATAGGTTATTACCAATATCAGTGCTTTTATTTCAAGTACCAACTGACGTCTCAGAGGAGCAACATGATGAAATGAAATGAAAGACAAAACATTAATGCATTTTTGTGGCACTTGTTAATTGAATAAAAATGTTATATTTATTTAGCTAATAGTTAGGATATTAGTATAGAGATGAGACATATATTATGAATTGGTGTAATACTCCACTGTAACAGGGGTGCAAATCGCAACGGTGCGTCGAGCTGCAGCGGTGCGAGCGGGGCGAGCGGGGCGAGCGGGGCCAGTGGGGCCAGTGGGGCGAGTGGGGCGGGCGAGAGCTCCGGCGGGGCGGGTACGCGCGACAAGTCGCACCGCCAGCTCATAGACTGCATCCGCGGCAAGGACACGGACGCGCTGGTGTCGGCCGTGAGCGCCGGCACCGTGGACGTCAACTTCACCGACGACGTGGGCCAGACGTTGCTCAATTGGGCCGCCGCGTTTGGCACTCGCGAGATGGTTGAATTTCTTTGCGAAAAAGGTTGTTATTCATATTTTTCTTTTACTACATGGTCACATATATTTTTCGAATATTGTACAACAATACTGATTACCAGTGCCAAGGTGTGGAGTTGATGCACGTGCGAGAGATGCACCTCGTCTCAAGCCGGTTGCCATACAGCAGTATAAATCGGTTTAAATCTACCACTCAACGACCGACTTTACACGTACATAAAAAAAATCTGCTTATAAGATTATAGGGCTTAGAGAACCTAATGTTAAGACACTCCGTTCCCCCACTTTTTCTAGATGTTTTGGCATTACCTGTTAAGTGTCGGAACTCAACGTCGGGATTTTGCCTTGATGCCAGAGGGAACAAATGAAAAAAAAAAATACAAATAATAATTCATTCCTCAACTTTCTGCCACTGCGCCACAACGGTCTAAACACCTACATGGTGTATGAATATTCACACATATTCAAATTCTAATCGTATGTAATTTAATTATAACACGTCTTGCTTTTCCGGTTGTTTGAGAACAGGTGCGGATGTAAATCGTGGGCAACGGAGTTCCTCCCTTCACTATGCGGCATGCTTTGGTAGACCTGCTATCGCCAAAGTACTGCTTCGTTACGGCGCTAATGCAGATCTTCGCGATGAAGACGGCAAGACTCCGTTAGATAAAGCTAGAGAAAGACACGATCAAGGTATAAATGTTACATTTCATTGTTTAATATTTAACAACAGAGGTCATTGCTAAAATTTAATATTTAAAACAATGTATTTCATTTCACATTTAATATAAATATAAACATTTTTAGGCCACAGAGAAGTAGCAGCGATACTACAATGTCCTGGTGAATGGTTGGTAGTGAGTAATCAAAACTCGCCTGCTTCGTCTAATGATGAAGACTTTCCCGAAACTGGGGATAAGGAGATGGCTGCTATATATTTAGAGTAAGTTGAACTATAAAATATAGAGATATATAACTCTAGCTACTCATAGGGAACTATGAAAGCATGACTCTACTGAACAATTCAAACAAGAATACAATTTACAGTTTTATTTTATTTTAAAAAGGTAAAAGCTGAATTACAAGATAGCGAAGAAAAAATATGCAAATATTTAGGCATTGTTCTGTTTTCATTCTTTTGGCAGAGAGAACTTAGTATTAATTCTTACAAAACATAAAAAAAAAAATTCAAATTGAGTTGGGAAACCCAATACCGTATTTTACCACGTATTTTACCGTATTATAACACCACGATCGATTGTCGCTGCAGGCGCCTGGTGCCGGTGTTCTGCGCGCGCTACGTGGGCGCGGGGGGCGCGGGCGTGCGGCGCGCGTGCCTGTCGCTGGTGCGCAAGATGGTGCACTACGCGCCCGCGCCGCTGCTGCGCGCGCTGTCCGCGCCGCGCGCCGCCGCGCTGCTCACGCGCCTCGTCGCGCAGGTGCTGGACGCGCAGGTACCGCCTCTACCGCCTCTGCATGTACACACTGTCTGCGACCTACTACTGTGTTAGCCACTCACACCCAGTTTGTGCGGCCAGGGCGAGTGCTGGGGACGGCGGCCGCCGCAGCGCTACCTGCGCAGCCGCTATATACGCCCGCCCGCGGTAATGTTCCGATGGTGTGATCGACCCCAACATAGGGCACATGATTATTATGTATAACTATTATATACAGTGTAAACTCCAAATAAGGTCATTTGATTTATTGACAGGCTTCTGAAAGCGTCGAAATCTATCTATTTTGATTGGTTTACCTGTTTTTAATACAATGTTTCTGAAAAAAAAGAGTGGAGCAACTATCTATATTTAAACTATTCAACTCCCCCCCTAAACTCCTAAACTAGAGGATAGAACTTGGGCTTCCATCAATTTTGATGCTAGAAATTTGAAAATTTACAAAATTTAGTCTTACAAAAAGAAATGATCACCAAAAACATTTTCACACAAACTGTGGTCAAGACGATGGCATACGCTTTCAAAAATCTGGTCTTATAACGTCCTAACTTCACAAATTCTTAACTCTACAAATAATCAATTACGATAATAAATACACATATAAACAATTAAGACCAAATTCGTACAACTATTGTATTCTAAAAAAATCATTTCCATATAATATACTGAAAAAACGAGACCACGTACCTTATTATACTTATTGTCAAAAAATTATCGGATATCATGTAATGCAATGCAAATTTTTGTAAGTTAAGTTATATATCTGGCTCTACAGCCAGATTAGTTAGTAGTTTTTATGTCCATAATCTCTATAAGTCCTGGTAAACTTCAAAAATTACACCTTAATCATAAAAATAAAATAAATAAACATCTTAAACAGCCAAGAAAACTGTGGTCTACTATTGATGACATTGCCCAGTACAAACCACAAAAAACCACAAACACGAATTTATTGGCAGTACGAACCACTCCTCAAGCGGCAGTAAACTATGTGAACAAGTATTTTGTCAGTATTGGACAAAGTATATAAATAAAGTCGTTTTTTATTATTTTATTTTTTAATCAACTGACGAAACTGACAAGCCACACATCTTAATTAAGATGCTGAGTTTGTGAAGTTAAATATTGTACATAATAAAACTTGATTCCACATGAGATTCGATAATACAGTCTTAGCGACATTTTACATTTTTTGTTTGTGAATATGTTTTTGGAGGTATCTTATTATGGACCGAACATATTTACCATGAGGCCAGTCGTGGCGCACGGGCACAAGCGTGTAATGTAAACGTGTCAGGTTGTGGGTTCCATCCCCACACGAGAAAATGAAACATTCTCTGACGTCGAGGAAAACCGCGGCGTTGAAGTCCACCACTTAACACGCGATGCCTTCAGAATTTGGCGGAAAATAGAGACTATCTTAAAACTAAGTTCTCTCTGTCTACCATGGTGTGTGACAGTTACAGTGTGATGCTTACTGAATATATGGATTATCATGCACGTAGACTATTGTTTGGTAGTGATGGATCATACATACATACTTATATTCTTAGTTGCTCCTAAACATGCAAACAAAAAACAAAGCCAAATATATATGCTACAGTTCAAAAGTATTTGCCCACCTGCCCAATATCATGTACTCCTGTACATGATATTTAGGAAAAAAAGCTACCAAAAAAAAATTTTATTATTAAGAGTTCATTTCTTATAATAAATTTACTTATATTACACAAAAAAAAAGTTCTTAAATTTTGCCTTAATTAATATATCCGTCTTAATCACCGCTGCGCAGAGTTTAGGCATTCTATCAATTAACTTTTTTAGGTAGCCATAATTAATTGCATTCCACTCCTCCTGCAGTATATCCCAAAGATGTGTGGTGAATGTCTGGCATTCTTTTCGCACCTCTCTTTCTAATTTATCCTATAATAATCCTATAGGGTTGAGATCAGGGTATTGCGATGGCCATAACATAACTTTCAGCACACTTTCCGCTCTAAGTCTCAAATAGTCCTTGCGTAACTTAAAAGAGTGCTTAGGGTCATTGTCATCTGAAACACAAAGTTCTTACCGATTAATCGAAGCATTTTTTGTATCCCTCTTTTTTAAGAAATCCTCTAATTTTTATTAGATCACCAGTTGTATTTCCAGCAAAACAACCAAACTATCATAGAGCCTCCTCCATGTTTTACTGTAGGCACTGTATAGTGCAAAAATTTAAAAGAACTGATGATGGATGCTTGTATAAGCATTCATCATCATAGTCTTACGAGGACGTCCGGTCCGTGTTTTGTTAACATTACTGTTAGTGTCTATATATTCGTTCACGTTGTAGTCTACTGTTCTTCGAGATATTTTTAATATTGCGGCATTTTCGCTATTACTTTTATTTAATTTATGTAAACTAATAGTCATAGAACGTGTTTCATAAGATATTTTTACAGTTTTCACCATTTTATTTAAAAGGTGACTGCGAGAAGGGTTTTTAATAAGCGATAAATGAATAATATATTAGGTCTCCTAATATAACAGAAATACTATCAGGCTACGCAATGCGACTATTTTCAGATTTTGATAAAGTCAACTTTCTCCCCTTAAATATCACTATAAGTGTTAATTTGACAAATTTTTCGTCGTTTATTGTGTGATATCAAAGCCAAAGTATATAGTTGAGTCGATCATGTATTCGGTTATAATACTTAAATTCTCTAAAACAACACTGGGCAAATACTTGTGAACGGTAGTGTATATTTAGTCTCTATTTAACCGTCATTCTATAACGTCATAAAATACGGGGTCCCTCAGCTTCGTTATAGAGTTTACATTGTATATATATGCAGTTACATTTCATGTAACATCAATGTTTAAAAAGAAATATTAAATAGCATTTAACATATTGAAATATACTCATGTACCCTAGATTTTTTGCACAATCCTAATGTGGCCCCTAATTTATTTATAAACATAAACAGATTGAATCATAATGCTTAAAATTATAAAATAATAACTTAAATCTAACTATAATCTATAAACGCCATTTCCCCTATTATATATTAACAATTTTGAATAAAGGAATTATTGTAAGATCATATACTATGTTATAACTTAGATTTTTTAACTTCTTTTGCATACTTCCATTTTATATGTTTTAATCTACAATGTGTGACTTAGCTATAATATTTGTATATACTAGTTTTTATTTTTTGTTACTTTTTAACATTTTTCTATAAAAATAGTTTGTTCGGATGAAAAATGGAAGAGTATTTAAGTATAAAGAACATCTTAAATTCATATCATATTTCTTTAACTATAACTTTAATTGTAGAATATTGTTAAAATTATTCTTTCGAACGAACTCAGTATTGGTTACATTATTTTACAAGTAATTAAATGAAATGCCACGTTTTTTAAAAAGTACTAATAAAATCCTATCAAAAATACAATAATAGCGATGTAATGTTTTTTCTTATCATTTTAAAACTATTTTTATACATACTAGTTAATAAAAATCACACCATCGAAATTTACCTGCATTAAATCGCCCGACCTATTCGATTGTTTTGCTCTAGTATTAGGATTTGTCTTAAGTTTCGCTTAAAAATTTAATATTGAACCAAAATACTAATGTTTTAGTGACTAAATAGTGTACTTGTGTTTTATTAATGACACACACCTACTCCTGAATGTTGAACTACATTGAAACATGGACAGCACTAAACTTCTTACTTCTTTGTATTGTTTGTGTACAACTAAAGTGAGAAATATCTTGAAATAATTAAAACTATATTTGTTTACTTACAGGATGACGATGATGGTCACTTGACCGTTATAGGCATTGCCGAAGAGTTGATGGTAAAAGCCTCTGATATTTACTTAGAGCAATTCGCTCGTCTCGGAGTGTTCAGTAAAGTGGAAGCCCTTGCGTCAGTTCCTGTGGCCCAGATATCAATCGATGGAGAAACTGTAATTGCTGCTGGTCAGTAACTTTGAATATTGTTTATTAAAAATATGTTTATTACACAACATTTTACACTGTATTATTGTACCTATATGTAGTTATGTTAATATACCTGAAAAGGTTGTCCTGTGTTTAAATTAGTTAGTTTTTTGGGATAATACACGTTTTAATAAAATACAAGGAGAATCATATAAGGTATTGAATGTACTAAAAACAATTTTACTTCATTTTTAGTGGTTTTAACGAAATCTAAATTGGTATTAATTTAGTACATTTACATATCAAATTAGAGTTTTGTTACCTGTATAGTCGTGTGACTCATTTAGCAACAACAAAAAGTAGTTAGAGTGTCGCTCAAGTAACGCTGTGCACACGGCAGGCACGGGGGAGGACGCCACGAGCCTGGCGAGCGGCTGCGCGTACTGCTGGGGCGAGTGGTCGCTGTGCCGCGGCCGCGACGCGCTGTACGTGTGGGGCGACGCGGCCGCGCTCGAGCTCAGCACCGGCTCCAACGGCTGGTTCCGCTTCCTGCTGGACGGCAAGCTGGCCACCATGTACTCCAGCGGCTCGCCCGAGCACCAGACTGACAATACAGGTAATACAGGTTTATATATCATGTATTATTGTGTATTAACTTACCAGTGTTTTATGAACGGGTTCGAGGCAGTAAGTGAGAATATGACTTAGTTTCTCAATTTCGATCGGAAAACGGATGTGAAATAAAATGTAAATCTAAACGAACAACATTTATTGAGTCTACCAGTTCGAGCTCAGTACCGGCTCTCATTTCTTACTACTATGTAGAGTTTTATACAGCGACTCTTCCGAAAATCAGATTAATAATACACAAGTTTACGTGATTGTATTATTTAGTTGTTTAGCATTATTCATTTAATGTATTATGTTTATCGTAATTGTAAGTGTTAGAAGATTTGGATTAAATATATATTAAAAACTATGTTGAATATAGTAGTAATCTTTTGTTTGTATTATTTTATATTAATTATTGAAGATATTTTATAAATAAACTTATTTGCAGAGAACCGTGGTGAATTTATTGATAAACTCCAACGAGCGAGAGCATCTGTAAAAAATTGCGTACCCCAAAGCATACTATCTAAGCCAGGCCCGACGAAATTGATTCTTGGCAACTGGGTTTTGTCATGTAAAAGGTTAGTAGCATATATGTTGAGATCAATATTATATTATAACTTAAAAAAATAACTTGCATCTGCTTTAAAACTAATATATCGTATTGTAGGTATAACATATCCTGCAAAGTTACGCACTATAAATAAATGGTAATTATACTAGCCCCCACAAAAATAGCTTCGTCAATGCCATAGGAACTTTTTGAGTGGTGTTTTTTTTTTGCAGAGAAAAGGAGCTTCATATTCACAATACTGATGGACAGCAGCAGACCACTATACTAAGAGAAGATTTACCCGGATTTATCTTTGAATCAAATAGAGGCACAAAACATTCATTTACAGCTGAAACATTTTTAGGTATGTAAAATATAATAATTAATCAAATTTCTTATATATTATGTAATTAAATTATTGTCTTGTTACATTTTTTCTAAACGTCTGGACGAAATTTTGTGTATATTGCATTTCTGGATTGCTTGAAAATATAAAACTATCTGCTAGGTGCCGTGGTCGATGTATTGTATATTGTAATAATGAGATGGAATGTACGAAATTGCTTTCCGAGCACGACGTCTCGCGGACCCACTACTAAATCATATTTTTAAACATTTTTCAAATTAGTAAACAATTGTGAAACATTTTTATAGGTCCAGAATTAGCCAGCGGTTGGGCAGATCGCAGAGTACCAGTTCCTAATAATGGCAACACCACATCAGCGCGTAGTCGCCTGTCTGCAAAAACTGAAGCCCAAAAAGCACAGGTTATATCATATATCTATAAATAAATCGTGTAATGACCCTTTAAATTTATATATTTTACTATAAAAAAAATCCATTTTTTTACTATCACATTGTATTCCATATATAGCAGGGTAGGTAAAGGGAACCTAATGTTAAGACACTTCATACTCACACTTCGAGACTTTGTGTGCTGAGTGGCTGAATTCAAAGTCGTGCTTTATTTGATTACCACAGCGAGATATTTCATTTTGTCAAGTAGAACTCGAACCCACAACCGTGGAATTAACAGTCGACAAATAAAATTACAAAACATTACAGTAATATTTACTACTGACTTCCATGTCAATAACTATAGATGGTTCGAGAATGATATAATGCAATGATTTGATCGATTTATATTCACGAATGATTAAAAATTTAGCCGAAAACAACACAAAACAACATTCATAGCTTTCTGCCCGAATTCGAGGCATTGCGTGTTGACTTAACCATAAAATAAATAACTACCCTGAATGGAAAGACAACCCGCAACCATCGCTAACAGACTAGATTAGCTTGTATTCTACAAGCTAATCTAGTCTGTTAGCGATGGTTGCGGGTTGTCTTGTATATATTGAAGTGATAATAAAAGAGGTTGTGGCCCTGGCAGGTGGGAGAGCGCGCGCGCGCCCTGTACGCGCGGCACCTGGCGAGCGCCGCGGGCCGCCAGCCGCGCGCGCCCGTGGCCCGCCTGCGCGCGCTGCTCGCGCGCCTGCAGCGCCTCGCCGTGCAACCCACAGGTAACACTTTCTTTCATGTGATGAGAAGCTCTATAAAAAAATATAAAATTTTCCTGCATGGGTCGATATATATGGATGTAGTGTGATAAAAACATAAATATTTTTATAAATGCTTAACAAAACTTTATCTCATTAAACCTTTGTATTTGAATAGGGGATTGGCGTAGCGAACTGAGGGAATCGCTGGATCAGTTACATGAGTTATTGTGTGGAGAAGAACTATTGTCAGCTTATGAGCTCCAGTCCTCGGGCCTCGCGCCGGCACTATTGCAAGTGTTGTCCCCGCAACCAAATGGTGAACATCTATTTTTTCTTTTATTATAATGATTTATTTTATTTTTTTATTATTTTTTAATAATTTATATAATAAAAAACTGTTAACGAACACGCACGATGTCACTCCTTCTTGCTGTTAATATTTTTTAACGTACGTATAAGGCTTGAGCTTGATGTGTACGTGGCGGTGCCCACAGACGCGGCGGGGCAGCTGGCGGAGCGCGAGCGCGTGCTGCGCGAGTGGGCGCGCTCGGCGGAGGAGGGCGGCGCGGGCGCGGCGCTGGCGGCGCGCCTCGTGGCCGTGCTGGAGAGCGTGGAGCGCCTGCCCGTGCTGGCGCCCGCGCCCGACGCGCCCGCGCACCAGCCCGCCTCGCTGCACCACCTCACCAAGCGGATCCGGTACGCGTGTAGCCGACCTCAACCAATATTATGCACTTAAAACTATGTCATTAAGACAGTGATTAGTAGCAATTTAGATCCCTTTATAAAGCCTCTTTATGTATTATTTTGGTATTAATATCATGGATAAATAATATTTTATTATATAAAATTAGTTATTAATTGTCTATCAACAATGGATTTCATATTCTAAAATACAGAAATTATTCACCGATACAAATTTGATTACATAATTTTTATATTAATAATGGCAGACTTCGAGTGGAACGAGCAAATGACGATACATCAGAGGAATCTGTCGCTAATAACAATGCGGGGCGAAATTTAAAAGTTGAAGCACTAACGACAGTACGTCAGCTCGAGAAGTTCCTAGCGAAATCAGTCGCTCGCCAGTGGTACGACATGGAACGGTCTACCTACCACTTTATACAGAAGATTAAATCGGAAGCACCGCTTAATTTCACATATGACGTAAGTCATGCAAATATATTTATTTTTGTTACTTATCAAATATACTAGTTGATACCCGAAACTTGGGTCTCGTAGGCTTAACGAGACCCAAATTTACTTTATATTATCGGTCTATGCCATCATACAGAACATGTTTTGCCAGGGACCATTTCATTATTTTTTTAACATCCAGTTTTACTGTGTTTGTGGAGTGTTAAATAATTTTTTTTCATTGCAGCACGATTTTGACGAAAACGGCGTTTTGTATTTCATTGGAAGCAATGGTGGAACCTGTGAATGGGTAAATCCAGGAGCACATGGATTAGTCAGTGTGTGGTCGTCGGACGGTCGTCAGTTACCATACGGTCGTGCTGAAGATGCCTTATCTCGGTCACCAGAACCTCTCAATTGCCATACAAATGACGATAGAAGAGCTTTTATAGCAGTAGATTTGGGTGTCCATATCGTACCTACTGCGTATACGTTAAGACATGCTAGAGGATATGGACGGTCTGCTCTTAGAAATTGGTTGTTTCAAGTAAGTAAAAATTTAAGCTTTTGATAATGTTAATATTAGAAAATAATGTATTTCGTTTTTCTACTACTATGTTTCACGACCTCGGGTATTAAAATAATCTTTATAAATTTATCACCATTTTGAAAATTTCAAAGTTGTTTTCTGTATATATTAAAAATCATCATCATTTTATTTATTTTTACGATTTCTTTCAGTCTGTTACTGATGCTGTCTTATGTAACGTTAATTTAAAAAACAATTTTAAACAAAATATACGGACCATGTGTCTACTGAATGTAATATATAATCTAGAAAAACGAAGTAAATGACTCATATAATTGTAGATGTCAATGGACGGAGTAAGCTGGAACACGCTGGTGGCGCACAGCGACGAGCAGGCGCTGCAGGAGCCGGGCAGCACGGCCACGTGGCGCGTGCGCTGCGACGCCCCCTACCGCTACCTGCGCGTACAGCAGAATGGGAAGAACGCGAGTGGCCAGAGCTGCTATTTATCGCTCTCTGGACTTGAAATATATGGCAAGGTGTGGATTATTATATTGTTGGATATTTGTAGTTGCATTTTGTTTATTTCTTTTAGGGTTCTTATAAATATTGATATAAAATTTTATCTATCGTTAATTTTATACATGTAATACATTTTTGTTCCTTAAAGATTTATGTATAGGTAAACAAGCGTAACAAGTAGGATCCTCCTCGTCTATAAAATATATTTTATAGTTAAAATAATTATCTTTGTACCTTTTATGCCTTTAACTTTTTGCTTCATTTAAAATGTTTGTACCTCAGGTAGTTAAAGTAGTGGAGGCTCCGCCCAAGCAGGTGGGCGGGTCCACGGGCGCGCCGGCGGCGAGCGCGGGGTCGGGCGCGCGCGCGCGGCGCTGGTCGCGGGGCGCGCGCGGGCTGGGCGCGGGCGCGCGCGTCCTGCGCGGCCCCGACTGGAAGTGGCGCGACCAGGACGGCGCGCACCCCTCCATGGGCACCGTCACTTCTGACCTGCACAACGGATGGGTCGACGTTAGGTGTGTCTCACACAAATTGTAGATAGTTCGAGACGTGTGGAGTGGAATCTGTTCTACTAGAGCGAGAATCATTCCGTAGTAGGCATCGAAAATACAAGTGCCTCGGTTGTTCTCGTCAGATTTTGATAATGAAGGTGGTGTCCACCACGATGGCCGTTAAAATATATCACTTTGTTACTAATATTGATTGCTTTAAATAAAACGGGGTGTATCTTATTCTTATTAGTGGATACATATAACGTTAAGAAGAACAGTTGCTGCGTATCAACGTCGCCAATTATTTATTTGACCAATTATTATAGTGTGTGTTTGTCTCTATAACATTTAGTTTTTAATGTATTATTGTATCAGGTGGGATCATGGCGGTCGAAATTCTTACCGTATGGGCGCAGAAGGTAAATTTGATTTAAAAGTGGTAAGCGGCGGCACAAGTACCGGTGGAGCGATCACATGCGGGACTGGAGAAGGCGCGCGCTCTTCTCGGAAAAGTCACTCTACACCAAGTCTGCCTGATGCCACGGCAGATCAACAGGTATTAATGCTAATATTTAACACAAATATACAGAATAATAACAAATATTGTTTACTATCAACGGAACAGTTTCTGATTATAAACACGACGGTTGCGGGTTTGATTTGCCCACTCGGGAGAATACATTATTTTCATTTTTTTTACTCTGTCTTGGTAAGTCATAAAGGGGTATTGAGTTCCGGCACTTAACACGCGTTATCTCGATAATTGGGCGGTAAATGGGGAACTGAGTGTCTTAACACTAAGTTCCCCACTGTGTCTTAACACCAATGCCTACCCAACTATATATGTACGTGATACAGCTTGAAGTATACTCTGTATATAAATGGTTGTTTTTATAGATGTCAGTGGCGTCGACAGAGCAAGCGTCATCAGCCGACAACATATCGGAGGAAGTAGGTGGAAATATGGCGAGGCCACGTGCACATGCTACTGATCTATCTGCTATTAATACATCTACACATCACATCAATACAGGTAATATTAGTAATATTTTGAATATATATGAAAAAATTAAATCTTACCAATAACAAAATATAAATTAAATTTTAGATCTAGCAACTATAGTGGAATCCCTTACATTGGGCGCAGAAGGCAACAACTGCATGACAGAGTTGGGCAACACTTCATTCACCAACATGGAAATGGGACCCACGAGTATAACTGACATCACGAAACCGTATCCCGCCAAAGAACCACTACCGGACTCTGCTTCTCAACAGGTAAGACCATTAAATGTTCTTAATGTTTTTAATTAGTTAAATATGTGATTAATAGAAATAACATGACGAGACTTGTAAGTAGTTTTATTCGCTAACTTGTGATATGCTAGTTTTGTTTGTGCTATTGTATGGCGTCGCTGTACGTGTCGGTGAGTCGTGACGGGTGTGACGTCACTGACGCACCTGACGCGCCCACGTACAGTGGCGCCAATAGTGTGTCGTGTGTGCAAGGAGACGTCGGCACGGTGCTGGGCGGGCGACGCCATGAGAAACAGCGCCAACGCGCTGCTCTCCAGCGAGCTGCTGCCCGCCTCGCTGCTGCACACGCTGCGCAATAACGCAAACAGGCTGCATATACAGGTACTATATAAAGCGCTGTAGCGATCGTGTTTCTAGCTTGTACCTACTGTTAAGCGGCGATTACACTACACTGCTCTTATTACACTAGGCTAGGCTAGATAAGATAAATACAAATAGGGTGTCCTACATTCCTACACCTAGTATACAAGATGTAGTGCATTGTAAATAGTAGGGTGTAATCGCTGCTTTATCGATATGAATTATTGATCTGGCTTGCCTAACATCTGTAATTTAGATAAATGTGTGTTTTCTAATCGATTTATGTATAAAATGGCTACTTTTTTTTACTATTGTTTTATTTTTGTTGTGTATCGTTTTTCGATTTTGGATTTTAAATTTCCAAGTATTTATTAGATTAGCTGTGGCATAGATGTGCAATACATTTAAAACGTTTTTAAAGTTTTAGTACAGCTATGCATTTATCTTGTATAATTGTTTTGTATTGTAACTTGCTTAAAAGTAATTCTTAATAAATCGAATTCAAAAATAAAATTTTCTTTTGTCATCAGTGTGAAGAGAATGAGGCTGGCGAGAGTCAATTCGGCGAGCACAAAAAAGACGCTCAATCTTCAGGTGCTATGAGTGCTAGTGAACCTGACCTGACACAACAAGTTAGTAAAGTAATTCTAAAATATAACAATTTTTTAGTATTTACTAAAATATAAATTTATAGTTTGTAATTAAAAATGTTTGTGTGGTCGTGGCGCAGCGGCAGGGCCTTAGACTGTAAACGCAACAGTTCTTAATTAAATTCCCTAACATATCTCTCACTATACATAAGTTTTGAAATTAAATATTTATTGTTTCAAATATATTATTTGGCTGCTAATTAATCATTTCTAAGTTCCCATTGAACATTTTTTATCTATTAAAGATCTCTTAATTTACTTTTTTTATTGCAATGATTGGTTTTTTTTGTTTATTCATTATTATAAATATTTCATATACAGGGAGCAGCTAGGCTTCTGGAGTCACTGGGAGTAGGGCGGGGAGCGGGGGTGGGGCGCGGAGCCGGCACCCAGCGAGCGGCCCGATCCAATCACTCAACAGGATTATTCCCTAGGTACGAACAGTATTATTTAACCATGTGACAAATGACCGTATTTTAGAAAAGTTAAGACTTATTTTCGTATGTAATTAGTAGTCCAAAACATGGTTGCTTTTAGTTATAATATGCATAAGTGAAAGTTATTTGTGATAAAATTAATATTAAAGTTTGTTCTGATGTACAATTAAATAAAGTCATTTTTATATATTTTATATTTTTATATACAATAAACATTATATTATATTAATTAATGTTTAATTTGTATTTAGTTTGGTGCGTTTAGCGCTCTCCAGTAACTTCCCTGGTGGATTGTTGTCAGCTGCGCAAAGTTACCCTTCACTGGCGCCGAATGCTCAAAACGCACTAACACTTTCTTTATCATCCACTACCAGTGAAAGTGAACAGGTAATAAATAACATTTTATTATAAAAAAAGAGATTCACACTGTATTCAACACACAGCTGGGTAAGCAGAGGGAACGTAGTGATAAGATACTCCGTTTTTTACTTATATGACTCTTTTTTTGAAAGCTTGCGTGCAGAGTGACGAAATTCAACGTTGTGCTTTTGCTAGAGTAGGAAAATGAAAATCATTCCTCCCGAGTGGTGACTGAATCCATAACTATCGTGCTTACCTACAGCCCGACAATGGTCCATTATGCACGCGACGGTTGTGGATTCGATTCTAATTCCCCGTGTTAGAATCGAACCCACAACCGTCGCGAGATTTTTTAAAATTTCTTTTGTTTCCTGCTTCCTGTAAGAAGCCAAAACGCGACCTTGAGTTCCACTACTCAACAAGAAATGTCTCGTAAATTGAGTGTCGTGGGAATGGGGTTTCTTAATATTAGGTACCTTGTGGGATATGGCGTTCAATTAAAAGATTTAATATACTATGGAGGGAGTAACGATTGTCAATATTTATTAGGTATCATTAGAGGATTTCCTTGAATCATGCCGGGCTCCAGCACTTCTTACAGAACTAGAAGATGACGATGATGGTGACGATGCTTTAGATAGTGATAAAGAGAATGAACCTTATCAGGAGGTGGTGAGTAATTATACTTTTATTGGATCATATATAAGTAGATAGTTTTGGAGCTATATTATCGTAGTGGCATAGTGCGTTTGAAAATACGGGTTACATACATGAATAGGGATAGTTGACTAAAACATTGCCCTTTTGCCGCCATTGTTTATTACTATAAAACTTAGATACAACTGAATATCAAAGTGTAGACATTTTTTTTTTTCAGAATCCCGCGTATAGCACAGTAGGCACTAGTAGGCCTACTGTTAAAACACTCCATTTTCCACTTTCAGCCGAATTCTGGACGCATTACGTGTTGAGTAGCGGAACTCAACGCCGCGCTGTGCCTTGACACCAGAGAGCAAAAATGAAATATAATATTTCATTTCCTCGAGTTCTATAAAAGTCTAGTATTTAATCGAACCTGCGGCTTCTGGTAACAACCCGAATGGTTACACGGTTTCTAAGAGGAGTGGGTTAGAGTCTCGTTATGTTGAATTTTTTATGTTTAAATATTTTTTTTTATTGAATAACATTTCAAAAATATTTTTTTTTTTTTTTTTTAGATTCTTTATTGCACAAAATTTAATACAAAAAATGTACAATAGGCGGGCTTAACGCTAAACAGCATTTTCTACCAGCCAACCTAAGTCATGTGGGAGAATAAAATGTGTAGGTGTGCAAAAAAAAAATACAACAAAACAAAAAAAAAAAAACAATATTCAACATACATATAAGTATATGTAATAAATACACTATAATATATGATATAATTATATACATGCTAATATAATATTATATGTATGCATATGATACACATTATAAATAAATATATATTATTATATATAATAAATATACGAGTATATATGGGTAATTCTCATGAAATCTCGAATTTTGGTCAATACAAACTGTGTTATAATTTTGATATGAATTTGTACATATGTTTTATGGATTGAGTAGTATTGATGTTACTAAGTTTAAATTATATAGTGGTCCCTAGAATAAACGTGTTTTATGGGAATAACAAGGACTAAAAAAAAAACAAAAGTGAGGGAATGATGACTTAGGTGAGGGAATGACCGTTACAAGACATTTATGAAAAATAGTAAATAATAGTGCTATTGTTATTTTTAAATTACCTTTTTATTAAGTTATATAATAATATGTTCTTACATTAGTAGTAATTATTGACCAGGAAATCACAAATTATTGCAGTATAACAGCATCATACTAATGAAGCCACTTTAATTATCTGGCACTTGAACATAGTGAAATTAGAAATAAAAAACAACTAATACAAAATCTTTGCTTATATAAAAAGAAAGTGGTATTCTACCAATGGAGTATTTCTCCTTTTAAACTATTTAGCCTTAAATAAAACAAAAACATCTTGAAGAACATAAACTGAACAATAACAATTACTTAACTAAAAAACAAAATGTTCTCTTTTTAACCTACTCAGTCTCAAAGTTACTAAAACAGTCTCATATTATTTGGATATTTTTAACTAGTCTAATTCCTTTACGGAATAACATCCCCTTTTAATTAATGTTGGAGGTTCTATCTTCTGCAGAATATCATTCCAGGCATACAACTGTTCATCTTTGATTATTGGCCATCTCCAAGATTTAGTTCCTTTTTTCATGCACTTTACTAAAGCGCCTTCCTCAGAAATTGACAGTATTTCCCCTGGATAAACGTTTTCGTCCCATTTAATAAGGACATGGTTACCTATATTATAAGTGTCGTTGTCATCTATAGAAATAATGTCGTTTGATGAATGGCTATTAGGCAAATTAGTCCGTACTTGTACTTTACTGCATTTAATTCTTTTAGTGCATGGTTTTGGAGAAGAGTAATAACCCATGTGAAAATGTCTACATTTTTCTTCACATTCAGAACATGACAGGCTTCTAAACTCGAGGAGGTCACCTGTGAAGATAAATTGACGAATTTTTTGCGTTCCACGAAATGAAGCAATACTTTGTGACTGTTTGACTAAGTTTTCTATCTCTGTGATATTAGCAGTGGTAACTTCAAAGAGCATTATTGAAGAACATCTAGCCAGCAAAATGTTTTTGAGTGAACTCAAATTTACAATATCTCGGCCTTCAGCCACCGCTTTGTCAGCAGTTCTTTTTAATGTACCACCTACTCCATCTGGTGCACCTTTACCATGGCCCGGTTCTGAATAATGCCATGAAAAAAAAGTCGTGCCCGGAAATAAATAATTTATATGACGAGATACAATATGAAACATGTACTTCTTCTTGTACTGATTTACTGGACTATCACTTAGTATGTTTATTCTGTGAATATTTGAGTTCTGATTTTTAAGCCATTCAAAAACTGGTACTAAGTGTGCCCACACAGCCATAGTATCGTGCCTGTTATTATCAGAAAGAGAACAAAAGGTATAGGGCCTAGTTTTATCATTTTCACGTAAATATAACACTCCTGTATGGAGTGTCACCTGTTGCCTTGTTCCTCCAAAATGAACTGCCTGAATCTCTTCATTGTATTTGCAGGAATAGTTTTCGCTGAAGTCAATATGAATAAGAACTTCATTTTCTGTCAAATTCTTTTTAAGTTCTGCAGGTGAGATATCGTGGCAACATGTTTAAAGAACGAAGGCAACATTTCTTCTAAATGTAGTACAAGTTTTCTTATTGGAACCTTAATCTCTTTTTTAACAGGTTTTCTTACTGCCTTCATTTTTCCATTAATCTCGTAGGATGTAGTTTCATACATCCACTGATGGTAGGTCACTATTTGATTTGGCTGTGGAAGATAATATTGCACTATTTTATTTAAACAACCCTCGCATTCTCGTAACAAACATTTAGTTGCATGGATATTGCACGTTACCATAGCTAGAAATCTTGTTATGTTACAGGATGGCAATGCTTTATTTTCATGCAATTTTATGATCATCAATAAAACATTGGTATGAATCACACAACTGCATGTGTTTCGCTCTTTTACATTTGCCCATTTCACCCAAAAAGGACGAAACCTGCAAAAAGTTGCCAAGCTCACTTGATATTCAAACCTTGTCAGGAATTTTTTGTGCAAGTTTCTCATAGTGTCACACAATACACGTTTTTGTTTTACCTCTCCCTTAAACCTAACAAAGTCTTTCTTTCCTGGGCACATCCGGGAATTTTCATCTGTTTCTAAAAAACTTTCTATGTCTTTTTTAACTTTCATCAATCGAACATTTATTTTTCTGGAACGGCTCTTTTTGTACGTGTCGTGTCTTAAAAACGGTCTTGATAAGTGGAGTAATTTATGCTTCTTTAAAAGATCTGGTTTAATAATCTCAAAGTATTTTTTTTTCTCATTATGTTTCTTTAAGTTATTGTACCTGTTTTTAAGGTCTTTAGTAATGACCTCAGCCAGAAGAAGTTTCTTTCTGACAATTTCAGGAGCTTTGACGTTCTTTAAGAGTGCTGATACATTAGCTTCAGGAGACGCCTGAATAATTTTAATTTGTCTTTGACATCTTTTACGATATTTTTCTTTTTTTCTTATTTCATTTTTCAACATCTCCTGTAATCTAGCTATTTTTGAATAAAGTATTCCTCTACGTCTTCTCAGTTGCTGCCTTCTCCTCAGAGCTACCAGGTCCCTTAACTCATTATTATTTTGAATATCAGGTATAGGGCTAGGAGGTGATGTCTCGTCTAAAAATCTTGCTAGATTCTTACGTACTTTTGCTTTTTTTTCTCTATACGTTTGACTATTTTTCTTCCAGTTTTTCTTTTTTTGTCTTCTTTCTCTAGAACTCATGTCAGATATAGATTTTACTTGGCCTTTTTCTTTTTTTTTTAGGTATTTAAGTCTTTCTCTTTCGCGAAGTAATTCAAAACTAACAGGATCGGATTTCATTTTCTCTCTGCGCTTCCTATCATATTCCTTTTTTTTTAATTTAGCTTCTTCATTGCTCATCTTCTTCTTTCGTGGCATTATTAAAACCTATAACAAAATGGCAGCGCTAAATTCAATAGTTAGCCAAAGCTAACAAGAAGCTAAGCAAGCTAACCCAGTCAAAATCATTCCCTCATAAACCATCATTCCCTCACTACAAATTAATATGAGGGAATGACGGTGAGGGAATGACGAAACAGAGAATAATAAAAAAAAACTCGTAACATAACCTCACTTTCAAAAGAGTTTTTATGTATAAGTTTAATAGTCCCAAAGACCTACTTCACTGTGTAATTAATAAGTGTCAAAAGTATTTACCTTTTGTTTCCCAGGCTGTGAGGGAATGACGATCAGATATGTAACATCAATAAAATAAGCATTAAATCATTTTGCAGTGCAAACTTTAACTAGCTCAAGTAAAATTCGCCATATTAATACATTGACAGTACTGCCAACTATTAAAACCGAATGGCTGCATTCAAGTTTAATTAAAAATGCGTTGACAATTTGACTGACAAAAAAATGTGAGGGAATGATTTATTTTTATGAGACACATGCAGATTATTTTTTTTAATCCAATTCATAAATTTTTAAGTCAAATTGTGTTTCTTTTTCATTAATCTATCATATTTTGAATCGAAGAGAAAAAGTTGTAAAGCTTTGTTCCATTATTTCATTCGTTTAATGATATAAAAATAATTTAATTTGGAGGATGGGACACAGTGAGGGAATGATTTTAGGGATATTATATAGGCATTTTTTTTTATTTACACATTTGATTCAAAATTGATAAATGAAACTTCTAGCTACAGTAATGTAGATTGCAAAAAAAAATTGGTAGCCGTTATATGTCTCCTATATATTTTTTTAAGCTCAAAGGACAAAAATTTCGGAATTTCGTGAGAATTACCCATATACAAAATATAAACTATATACAACATACCATTATATAAATATATATATAAATAAATAATAATAATAATAAAAGAGTAGATAGATAAAAAATATATAACTATGAGTTTATGAAAAAGGATTCTTTTACCCGGCGTTTGAATATTTCACGAGAGGGAGCTCTTCGAATAGGCTCGGGTAATTCATTCCAGAGTCGAACTCCTGCAACTGCAAAAGAGTCTGACATGTACCCAGAAGTATGATGTGGTGTTGACAATTTTGGTCAAGGTTTGATTGGCAACGTAAGGATTTATCATGGAAAGAGGAAAGGTACGAAAAGTCAGAAGACAGGTAGGTGGGGAAATTGGGATCGGAAAGGATGGAATAAATTAAAGAAAGGACCCTACATTTTCTACGATCGGCTACCGATAGCCAACCAAGCTGCCTCCTACAAGATGATACACGGTCATACTTGCGCAGGTTAAAAATATAGCGAATACAGGTGTTGAGTATCCGTTCGAGCTTGTTTACGAGATCTTTACTCATATCCAAACAGCAAGCATCACCGTAATCAATAATAGGAAGCAGCAAGGTATTGACCAACTGGATTTTCGTTTGCACAGGTAAAAAATTCTTTAAGCGCATCATTGTGTGCAATGAAGCGTAGATCTTCCGCGATTTATCGGCAACGTAATTGCCCCAAGTTAGCTTGTTATCTATAATAACACCTAGGTCTTTCACGGTCTTGGTAAAATTTATGATCGTGCCTTTGTATGTTAGGTTGGGCAACTTATCGTATTCGACTTTAGCCAATTATCTCGAACTCCCGACGATTATGGCCTGACATTTGTCAGGGTTAACATTCACGCCGTATTTGGAAGACCAAACTGATATTTGTCGGAGAAACTGAAATCATCAGCGTAAAGATGGTATCGAGAAGTTATAATGGATGTAATGGAGTTAATAAATATTGAAAAAAGAAGAGGAGATAAAATACCGCCTTGAGGAACCCCAGCTGTCACATCATGCCAATCAGACATAGTCTGGCCTACACGAACAGACTGCCGACGTCCCTGAAGATATGAGGAAAACCATTCTAAAGCTGTACTGGATACATTAGCATTGCATAACAGAGCAATAAAAAGCTCGTGATCTACTGCATTGAATGCATTACTAAAGTCAATTAAAATAAGCACTGTTAAATGCCTATTTTCCATTGCAGATCTAATGTCTTCAGTAACTCTTAACAAAGCAGTGGTAGTGCTGTGTCCAGTTCTAAAACCGGACTGCAGTGGATTTAAAAAGTCGCATTTTGAGAAATAAGTGGAAATCTGTTGGTATACAGTAGATTCTAAAATTTTGGAGAGGAAAGGAAGAATTGAAATGGGACGAAAATGAGATGGTATCGTAGGATTTGATATTTTAGGAAGAGGGAGAATAAATGCCTTTCGCCACACGTCGGGAAACTGATTAGAGGATAAAGAAAAATTAACAATATGTGTTATTACAGGAACAAGGATCTCAACAATTGAAGTAATCATAATGCGACTGATATCATCCGAACCAACTGCTTTAGTAGAGAGGGCTAGAATAGTTTTCTTAATATCATTATTACTGATAGAAAAAAAGGTAAAAGCTGAGAAATCAAGTTTCGGCAAACTATGAATTTCAGAAAGAGTACACGTTTTAATGCTAACATCAAGGGGACAAAATGTAGAAAAATATTTATTTAGAGTATTTAAATTAAGGTCGGAATTGATTGGGGGGGGGGGGGGGGGGTGAAAGTTTGCCAATACCGAGGGACTTTAAGAATTTTAAAGTCGCCTCGGGAGAGAATCACGTATTTTATTAAAGATATATTGGCGTTTTAATTTTCTACACATCTGATTACACTGATTTCTTGCAGCCTTATAAATCGACCAATTGAGATCAGTTCGATCCTTTTTATATTTTGAGAAAGCCTTATCTCTCTTAGCCCTAGCTTTACGAAAGTCATCGTTGAACCACAAAGAAGACTGATTTTTGATTTTGATTAGTTGGCGAGGTGCGTGCTTGTCAAACAAAGCAATAATATTGGAGTTTAACCAGTCAACTTTTTCGTCAATAGATCGTATCGCTTCAACTTGTGACCAGTCAATACTAAGAGCATCACTCCTGAGCTTCTCAATATTCAAGTTTTGAAAACTTCTAAGTAATAAAGTAACTGGCTTCGATTTGGGTAGCTTTAATCTTAAAGACACGAAAATAAGATCATGCAAAGAAAAACCTGAAGCGGGGAACTGACCATATTTAGAGACGAGATCAGAGCTTGACGTAATTATTAAGTCTAATAGTGTATCGGCGTAGTTGGTATGGTGAGTAGGTTTTAGGAGTAACATGCGTAAATTAAGGGACATTAATATCGAATTCAATTTTCTCGCTCGAACATCATCTCGAAGTAGACACGTGTTAAAGTCGCCCACTATCGTTACGTGAGAGTAGTTGGCTAAGAGATCTTCGAGTACAACTTCCAAGTTATTAAAATAGTTTTTATTGGGTGGACAATAAACTACCCCAAGGCAAACTTTACTCCCACATTTATTTCAATAAAAAGATATTCAAAATAGTCCGGTGAAGAAGAGGAGTCATTTGAGGATGTGGAGTGACAAATAGTTTTATAGGAAATGTGGCTTTTAAGATAGATGGCAACCCCGCCGCCAACTCTTCCCAGGCGATCATTTCTTATTAGTACATAACCCGGAACGGAAAAACAAGTGGATTGTAATGAGGGCTTCAGCCAAGATTCAGAAATTAATACAGCATGAATGTTAGGTTGGTTAAAGGTGTTATAAAACTCTGAAAAATGACCAGGAAGACTTTGAGCATTAATGTGGCAAATGTTAAAATTCTTATGAAGGGACGTAAATTCCTTAGATAAAATTTTATCAAGCGTTAAACATGGATCATCTAAACTGCAAAAAGAATTAGATGAATCCTCATCACTACTGAGTGCGAAATGGAATGAATCAATGCTAGAATCCATAATAAATATTCAGAAAGTATAATAAATAATATTTCTATATATATTTTATATATAAAATAATAATAAAAATAATAATTAAATAAAAATTAAATATACACTGATTATTAAATATTAAAAGTAAATTGAATAATGTATTATTAATGAAAACAAAAAAAAATCTAAAACGAATAAAAGATTTAAAAAAAAAAACCACACATGACCTGATGGCTCAGAAAAAAAAATGTTTTAAAAGCACAATTACAAAATTATCAGTTAAAAAAAAAAATAATAATAATATACAATATGCTACTATACATCCCACTTGCAACAAAACAAAAAAAAATAACCAATGAACTGCTGTCTAAGTCAAGAAAACATATCAAAAGTATGCAAGTGACAGTTGACAGGAAACATTATACAAGACAAATTGTAAACAATAAAAAGAAAAATCAACGTTACTTAAATAAAATAAACTACCTCTGGGTTTAAAAATAAAAAAAAGGTGAAAAATATTAATAAACTAAAAATAATTTGAGCACAATAACATAAAATGTGAATATTACAGTTTACAGATACACTTTAAAATATACTACATTTTAGTTATAACTAATTAAAGACATGTTATGAAATGTGAAAAGTAAAATCATTTGTGTAAAAGTCAAATGAATAGAAATAACAATACATTACATTTGATCTCAATTAGCAAAAAGAAGTAAATTTTAAAGTTAGAAATAATTCATAAAAAAAAAATACAATAATAGTAATAATAACTTTCCGGAAACCGAAGGATTTGCAATAGCTATTCAAGATCAAGTTATCAATACCAGAAATTATAAAAAATACATACTTAAAGATCCAAGTTTAAAGACAGATAGATGTAGAAAATGTTTAAAGAATTCTGAGACTATACAACATGTTACAGGAGCGTGTCCTTCTTTAACTCAATCCGATTATAGCCATCGTCACAATCAAATCTGCAACATAATCCACCAAAAGTTAGCTATCAAACATAATTTGACAGAAAAGAAACCACTTCCGTACTATCAATATACCCCTGCACCTGTGTTAGAGAGTACCAATCACAAGATGTACTTTGACAGAGCCATATTAACAGATAAGACAGTTCATAATAATAGACCAGATATAACTTTAATTGATAAAGAAAATAAAATAGTTCATATAATAGATATAGCAATACCAAATACCCATAATATACAAAAAACAATAACAGAAAAAATACAAAAATATACAGAACTTAAAGAAGAAATAATCAGAATCTGGAAAATTAATAAAGTATATATTGTGCCCTTGGTGCTGTCTAGCACAGGTGTTATTCCGAAATACTTACATCAAGCCCTCAAAACCATAGATTTGCCTAATTCCACATACTATACCATGCAAAAATGTGCTATATTGAACACTTGCAGAATTGTCAGAAAGTTCCTACAAGACGACGCCTTGTAAAAACACAAACTTAAATTAATATAATATAGTGAAATACTCTTGGCTTTGGCCCGCGGATTTCACTTAAAATACCAAAACATTAACAAAGTTTTGAGAATATCGAATTCAAAAAGTAATAATAATACTATTCACAAATTAAGGTATACATGAGCTTCAACACAATACAAACGAATAATAAAGGCAGAAGCAAGCCCTAAATATAATTTGTAAATTATTTGTATTACACATTACAATTATTAATAAGTATGGTACACTTATGTAGCAATAAGTAATTGAAAACAAGTAACAATAATATTCAAATAACTGATTGAAAATAAGTGACAATAATATTCAAAGAGGGATGTAAGATAGATATAGAAAGTTCATAAAGATAAAAATAAAACATACTATGGTTGAAATACAAAAATTTACAAAACAAATTAAGGTTTCTTTATAACATTACGGCGAGTAAGAGGTTTTCTATTACGATCGCCACTAGCTGCAGGACTTACTTTTGGGCGCTCTATGGTGGGCGCTCTTTCAACTGGAGATACAGAAGAATCAACATTTGGAAATAATTTTAAACACTCTTCCAAATCAGTGGCTGTTAAAATTTGCTTGCGTTCATTATTTGGAAGCTTCACATATACATTGCCATAGTGCGTCCAGGTGTTTCTAATTCCAATGGATTTGCGTGCTCTTGTGAATATTGCTTGGCGAGTTTTAGTGAGAAACTCACTTAGTATTACTTGGGAAGATTTGAGTTTTTTCTTGTTACGCCAAAGATCACTCCGCACTTTGAGGTCATTAAAGCGCACTAAGATGGGACGGTTACGGCTAGCAGATTTAGTTCCCAGGCGATGACAAGATTGTATGGCTGAAGCATTTATGTCGGATACTCCCATCAATACTTGAATTGTACCTAATATTGTGGAAACCAAGTTTTCACCTTCAGCTTCTTCGATGCCACCAAAGAGAAGAGCATTCCTCCTGCTTGAGTTGTCTATCTCATCAATTTGACTGGATAAATTATTAATTAAAGACTTAAGAAGTTCTAATATGCCCCATACAGAAGTTTTGAACTCCTTAAACTCACAAGCAAGTTTGTCCAGACTGACCTTACTGGTATCATTGGATGTGGTGCTGTTCAATTGTTTTTCAAAATTTGCCATCCTGTTGCCAAGTGCTTCAGCAATGCTTCTATGGACTTCTAGAATGTCCTCTACTCTAGCCATATTGTTTTATGTATATTTTATTTATATTATATTTATCTTATTGTGAAGTTTGTAAAATTAAGGAGCCAGCAGGTGATGTTGTATTTATGCACTTAAAGACATTAAATGCAAAATAAATTATTTCTTATCATTTGTATTCACTATTATTGTTTTATTTTTCACTTTTAAATCGTAAAAACTGTTTTATAATGAATTTATTACAATAAAATCGAAGAGAGCAAAATTTAAAGCGTGTGCACTTTTTCACACCTACCGCCAAAAAAAAGCAAAAATATTAAAAATGTTTCGTAACAGGTATCGCGGAACCTCCTCTCTTTGATGGAGGAAGAAGCGTTAGAGGCAGTACGTAGCGCCGGCTGCGGCGGCACACGATCCCGCAAGCCCTGGGAAGACGACTTCGTGCTCAAACGACAGTTCTCAGCCTTAATACCAGCCTTCGACCCCCGTCCGGGTCGGACCAATCTTAATCAAACAGTTGGTTAGTATACATTGACTTAAAACGCGACGGTTGTAGTTTCGATTCCCACTCGAGGGAATAAAATATTGTATGTTTTCATTTCCTCCCTGTAATAATAATAACACCACCTCACTCGTTCTGCCACTCAATACGCAATGCCTCCAGAATTCGGCAGAAAGTGGGGAACAGAGTGTCTTAACACTAGGTTCCCTCTGCCTACCCTGCTGTGTGCGGGATACAGCGTGAAGCTAATTTAATTTAATTTTTAATTTAATAATAATAATGCAAAGCGCGGCGTTGAGTTCCACCACTCAACACGCAATGCCATAAGAATTTGGCGGAAAGTGGGGAACGGAATTGTCTTAACGGGACGCGGAGAGGTTTAACACTAGTTTCCCATTCGATTCGCTCTGCCTATCCTGGTGTGTGCGGAATACAGCGTGAAGCTTAAAAAATATACATACAGAAGATAATGTTTCATTTTGTAAATAGATCTCGATATACCACTTAATGAAGAATCCGACGTGGAAGACACTGTGGAGGCGACGACCAGTGGATCTGTTCCAGAAGCCAATGGAAATACTCCTCCGCCAACAACTAAATTACCGTCACTGCGTTTAGTGTTGAGTGCAGGAGGCGTAACTTTTCCATTGGAACGGCCATCTTGGACTATATATAGGGCAGTGTTGGCGCTTAATGCCCGATTACCCACACATGATACTCATAGGGATATGACATATACGTAAGTGTATTTAAATTTAAAACATTGCGAATATTGTTTTTTGGTCAAAATTAAAATAATGATATAATAAGTTAGTTAAAATATCAAACAATTTTTATTGTACTTTAGAAGTTAAGTGTTAAAATATTAATAAAAATAATTCTCTTGCAGTTTAACTTATAAAGAAATTGAGGGCGCGGATATCTTCGCATTATCTAGTGACAGTGAAGACGACGAGCCTGGTGATCCTGGTGAGTAAACTTTGTTTTTTATACTTTTATGTTATCACAATTTGCGATAACCGCTCTTCTGCTAGCTATCGTGTGGTATTAAAATATATGATTATTGGTTTCTTTTTCTGACATCGTCTCTAGTATAAGTCATTTCCTTTTTAGCTTATGATGCTTACATTTTTTTTCACTTTCAACATTTTAGTTTAATTACGGCTATTGACTTTTATCTATTTATTTTAGCTGTTTTACAATTTAATAATAATAATAATAATAATAATTTATTTAATTAAGACTTGGTCCACTTGTTAGTTACATTTAAAAACTTACCCTATGTTAGTACATATTCATTTTTTTATTCTAAACACACATACATATAAATATATAAACATACATTAACTGGCTTCCGATGAGACTCCTACTCTAGTGACAATATCGAGCAGCGGGAGCATGAAGCCTTACCCAGCGACTAAGCAATGGGGAGTCCCATCGGTCAGCCCACAGTGAAGCGCACCGCTTTCTAACGATCGCGTGGAAACAGTCGGTACGCGACTCGGCAAACATCGACGACGCGCTACAAAAGCGCGGCAAATCGAACAATATCCTAAAAGCGTTATTATATTGGACGCGCAGTGCGCTGTATGTCCGCCGCGTGAAGTTGACCCACAGACCGCACGTGTAGAATGTTTGACAGTAGGCTTTGAAAAGCGTCAGTTTGACCTGTTGGCTACAACGTGCGAATCTGTGAATCAACATGTTACAGCGGACAGACAGCGCCCTACGTTCTCTTTCTATATCCACCGTGTCTGGCAAAGTTTCAGTGACCCAGTGACCCAGATATTTAAATCGGTCAACTCTTTTTAACTGACAGCCCCCTAGATCAACACTTGTAACTGTCCGTTGACTCCTCACGTCCTTCGCCCGAAAAACCATGAACTCACTTTTGGATGCATTATATCTGAGCCCATGAGCCACTGCATACTCTTCACATATGTGAATCAACTTAATCAAAGCGCCGATCGACGGGCTCAGCAGCACCATATCGTCTGCATAGCTTATATTGTTGATGCACGTCCCGCCTACATGACATCCAATGTAGGTGCTGCTAAGCCCCTCGATCAGCTTATTAACATAAAAATTAAAAAGCTTGGGTGAGGTCAATCCCCCCTGCCTCACTCCACATTCTAACCCGTACTCATCCGACTGTGTTCCAGCCCATTTGACGCAATTCCTCTGGTTGTCATACCAATATTTAAATATTGATATAACATCGGGAGGCAAATTGGTTTCACACTTTAGCTTATTCCACAATAAATTGTAAGACACTAAATCGAATGCCTTCGACAAGTCCAAAAAGCAAGCATATACCTGGGTTTTTCGAGCAGTGTAGTACTGGACAGTCTGCTTGAGACAGAAAATGGCACTCTCTGTAGACAGACGAGGCTGAAAACCAAACTGTAAATCATGGATTTTGATACTATTGGCCAATTTTCTGTCAAGCAAACCGTCCAGCACCTTGGCTATAACCGTAGCCAACGATATAGGCCTATAATTGGACAAGTCGGAGGCATCCCCCGTTCTATTCTTTATAATAGGCACAACAAGAAATATACGTTGTTATCAAATATTTTTTTCGAAACCCATCAAATTGCATTTTTAACTTATTTCAACAGCTCTCTAACTGTTTGAATATAACTACTACAATATAATCTTTTAATGTTTTATTAATTTTATAATACTCCCATTGCTGGGTCTATTATTTTGTTTACAACATCTACTGTAAAACAGAACTTACTTACATATAGATGTTTGATTGTAAATTCAGATAATGACATTGATGTAAATAATACAATTTAGTGTATATTTTTTCAATATCATGAGAGCAAAATTACCTACCTATAAGTCTATTATACATGTTGTTTGTAAATGAAAACATTCTTCATTGAAGGAATTTTTGAATAGAGGCTATCCAGTTTAAATAAAATATATTAAATCAAACAAAGCGTCAAAACTAATATTTTCGGACAAAACTTGCATATTTTTATTCCATAGAATTTCTGGATGAAATGACAAAACAGTTCTTCTAAGAACAGAGAAACAGACTAGAAATTAAATCAAAATTATCTAATGACGATTTGAGGTAAATTTGTTTCCTTTTCAAAGGCGACTATAAATTGTATTATTTTTTGCTGTGAAGTTTACTGAGTGACAAATGACAAAACACATAGTTATTGTGATAACATTTATTTGTATGTGCTTGTGAGCTCAATTTAAGAGTAGACTGTTTCTATCTGTAACCTTGAAGATCAAGTTGCTTGATACAAATATGTAATGTAATTAGTCTGACTTCCATTGGTATAACTGGATTGCTTCAACCATGTCTGGTTACCACTGTAGCTCGAGTTGTATAGACAAATCTGTGTATTTTGTAATGTTTTAAAACATGTTTAATATTGTCATTAAAGAGGACGGCGGCGTGTGGGGCGCGGACGGCGCGGCGGGCGCCATGGTGAGCTGCTGCGTGCGCGCCCTGCGCCGCCTGCGCGCGGCCGCGCCCGGCCTGCCTGCCAGCGCCTTCCTCTCCACCAAGCTCACCAACAAGCTGCACCATCAGCTGCAGGACCCGCTCACCTTGGCCGCAGCGGCCACTCCTCACTGGTTGGTACCCTGTGTCTATTAAAGAGGACGGCGGTGAGCTGCTGCGTGCGCGCCCTGCGCCGCCTGCGCGCGGCCGCGCCCGGCCTGCCTGCCAGCGCCTTCCTCTCCACCAAGCTCACCAACAAGCTGCACCATCAGCTGCAGGACCCGCTCACCTTGGCCGCAGCGGCCACTCCTCACTGGTTGGTACCCTGTGTCTATTAAAGAGGACGGCGGTGAGCTGCTGCGTGCGCGCCCTGCGCCGCCTGCGCGCGGCCGCGCCCGGCCTGCCTGCCAGCGCCTTCCTCTCCACCAAGCTCACCAACAAGCTGCACCATCAGCTGCAGGACCCGCTCACCTTGGCCGCAGCGGCCACTCCTCACTGGTTGGTACCCTGTGTCTATTAAAGAGGACGGCGGTGAGCTGCTGCGTGCGCGCCCTGCGCCGCCTGCGCGCGGCCGCGCCCGGCCTGCCTGCCAGCGCCTTCCTCTCCACCAAGCTCACCAACAAGCTGCACCATCAGCTGCAGGACCCGCTCACCTTGGCCGCAGCGGCCACTCCTCACTGGTTGGTACCCTGTGTCTATTAAAGAGGACGGCGGTGAGCTGCTGCGTGCGCGCCCTGCGCCGCCTGCGCGCGGCCGCGCCCGGCCTGCCTGCCAGCGCCTTCCTCTCCACCAAGCTCACCAACAAGCTGCACCATCAGCTGCAGGACCCGCTCACCTTGGCCGCAGCGGCCACTCCTCACTGGTTGGTACCCTGTGTCTATTAAAGAGGACGGCGGTGAGCTGCTGCGTGCGCGCCCTGCGCCGCCTGCGCGCGGCCGCGCCCGGCCTGCCTGCCAGCGCCTTCCTCTCCACCAAGCTCACCAACAAGCTGCACCATCAGCTGCAGGACCCGCTCACCTTGGCCGCAGCGGCCACTCCTCACTGGTTGGTACCCTGTGTCTATTAAAGAGGACGGCGGTGAGCTGCTGCGTGCGCGCCCTGCGCCGCCTGCGCGCGGCCGCGCCCGGCCTGCCTGCCAGCGCCTTCCTCTCCACCAAGCTCACCAACAAGCTGCACCATCAGCTGCAGGACCCGCTCACCTTGGCCGCAGCGGCCACTCCTCACTGGTTGGTACCCTGTGTCTATTAAAGAGGACGGCGGTGAGCTGCTGCGTGCGCGCCCTGCGCCGCCTGCGCGCGGCCGCGCCCGGCCTGCCTGCCAGCGCCTTCCTCTCCACCAAGCTCACCAACAAGCTGCACCATCAGCTGCAGGACCCGCTCACCTTGGCCGCAGCGGCCACTCCTCACTGGTTGGTACCCTGTGTCTATTAAAGAGGACGGCGGTGAGCTGCTGCGTGCGCGCCCTGCGCCGCCTGCGCGCGGCCGCGCCCGGCCTGCCTGCCAGCGCCTTCCTCTCCACCAAGCTCACCAACAAGCTGCACCATCAGCTGCAGGACCCGCTCACCTTGGCCGCAGCGGCCACTCCTCACTGGTTGGTACCCTGTGTCTATTAAAGAGGACGGCGGTGAGCTGCTGCGTGCGCGCCCTGCGCCGCCTGCGCGCGGCCGCGCCCGGCCTGCCTGCCAGCGCCTTCCTCTCCACCAAGCTCACCAACAAGCTGCACCATCAGCTGCAGGACCCGCTCACCTTGGCCGCAGCGGCCACTCCTCACTGGTTGGTACCCTGTGTCTATTAAAGAGGACGGCGGTGAGCTGCTGCGTGCGCGCCCTGCGCCGCCTGCGCGCGGCCGCGCCCGGCCTGCCTGCCAGCGCCTTCCTCTCCACCAAGCTCACCAACAAGCTGCACCATCAGCTGCAGGACCCGCTCACCTTGGCCGCAGCGGCCACTCCTCACTGGTTGGTACCCTGTGTCTATTAAAGAGGACGGCGGTGAGCTGCTGCGTGCGCGCCCTGCGCCGCCTGCGCGCGGCCGCGCCCGGCCTGCCTGCCAGCGCCTTCCTCTCCACCAAGCTCACCAACAAGCTGCACCATCAGCTGCAGGACCCGCTCACCTTGGCCGCAGCGGCCACTCCTCACTGGTTGGTACCCTGTGTCTATTAAAGAGGACGGCGGTGAGCTGCTGCGTGCGCGCCCTGCGCCGCCTGCGCGCGGCCGCGCCCGGCCTGCCTGCCAGCGCCTTCCTCTCCACCAAGCTCACCAACAAGCTGCACCATCAGCTGCAGGACCCGCTCACCTTGGCCGCAGCGGCCACTCCTCACTGGTTGGTACCCTGTGTCTATTAAAGAGGACGGCGGTGAGCTGCTGCGTGCGCGCCCTGCGCCGCCTGCGCGCGGCCGCGCCCGGCCTGCCTGCCAGCGCCTTCCTCTCCACCAAGCTCACCAACAAGCTGCACCATCAGCTGCAGGACCCGCTCACCTTGGCCGCAGCGGCCACTCCTCACTGGTTGGTACCCTGTGTCTATTAAAGAGGACGGCGGTGAGCTGCTGCGTGCGCGCCCTGCGCCGCCTGCGCGCGGCCGCGCCCGGCCTGCCTGCCAGCGCCTTCCTCTCCACCAAGCTCACCAACAAGCTGCACCATCAGCTGCAGGACCCGCTCACCTTGGCCGCAGCGGCCACTCCTCACTGGTTGGTACCCTGTGTCTATTAAAGAGGACGGCGGTGAGCTGCTGCGTGCGCGCCCTGCGCCGCCTGCGCGCGGCCGCGCCCGGCCTGCCTGCCAGCGCCTTCCTCTCCACCAAGCTCACCAACAAGCTGCACCATCAGCTGCAGGACCCGCTCACCTTGGCCGCAGCGGCCACTCCTCACTGGTTGGTACCCTGTGTCTATTAAAGAGGACGGCGGTGAGCTGCTGCGTGCGCGCCCTGCGCCGCCTGCGCGCGGCCGCGCCCGGCCTGCCTGCCAGCGCCTTCCTCTCCACCAAGCTCACCAACAAGCTGCACCATCAGCTGCAGGACCCGCTCACCTTGGCCGCAGCGGCCACTCCTCACTGGTTGGTACCCTGTGTCTATTAAAGAGGACGGCGGTGAGCTGCTGCGTGCGCGCCCTGCGCCGCCTGCGCGCGGCCGCGCCCGGCCTGCCTGCCAGCGCCTTCCTCTCCACCAAGCTCACCAACAAGCTGCACCATCAGCTGCAGGACCCGCTCACCTTGGCCGCAGCGGCCACTCCTCACTGGTTGGTACCCTGTGTCTATTAAAGAGGACGGCGGTGAGCTGCTGCGTGCGCGCCCTGCGCCGCCTGCGCGCGGCCGCGCCCGGCCTGCCTGCCAGCGCCTTCCTCTCCACCAAGCTCACCAACAAGCTGCACCATCAGCTGCAGGACCCGCTCACCTTGGCCGCAGCGGCCACTCCTCACTGGTTGGTACCCTGTGTCTATTAAAGAGGACGGCGGTGAGCTGCTGCGTGCGCGCCCTGCGCCGCCTGCGCGCGGCCGCGCCCGGCCTGCCTGCCAGCGCCTTCCTCTCCACCAAGCTCACCAACAAGCTGCACCATCAGCTGCAGGACCCGCTCACCTTGGCCGCAGCGGCCACTCCTCACTGGTTGGTACCCTGTGTCTATTAAAGAGGACGGCGGCGTGTGGGGCGCGGACGGCGCGGCGGGCGCCATGCGGCCGCGAGTCAGCCTCTATCCCACTGTGCTAAAAAGTTTTTTACATAATATATGTGTTATTATATATTTTTTTGTATAATTGGGGTACTAGTAATAACTAGAATATTATTAATGTATTGAAATAATTAAAATATTATATCTTTTTAATTTATTCTTATCATACACATATTAGTGAGTTAATTATTTTACTTAAAGAATCTTGTGTCAAGTTTTAATAAAATTAAATTTTGTGTAAAATGTTTCATTTTCAACTGTTTTAATGAAATATTGTTATCTTAGGTGTCAGCAACTGAATGACTGGTGTCCATTCCTCTTCCCGCTAGAAACAAGGCAGATGTTCT
Organism: Heliconius himera; assembly: GCA_021202915.1. Classification (NCBI taxonomy): domain Eukaryota; kingdom Metazoa; phylum Arthropoda; class Insecta; order Lepidoptera; family Nymphalidae; genus Heliconius; species Heliconius himera. Next base: position 250,959 of record JAJHJA010001285.1, read on the forward strand.
TTGCGTGCACAGCTTTTGGAACGTCGCGCACTATTGTGTGGTTGCAAGCACAACGTGATCGTGCACTTGATAGACAGAGGTAAAGATAATAATAAAATATACATTATAAGGAAAATATATAAATATCTCGTTGGTATAAGCGTTATAATTAGTTATCCCCGATTGCGAATCGAACCTATAACCGCCGAGTTTACATTCAGTAGCTGTGTCGCTGTTAGTGTAGATAATGGTTTGTTAATAAAAGAGAAAAAAAAAAAACAAATATGGTAAAATCTTGAGAATGAAAACAAACAGTTTGGTGTGTAGGCAGACAGACATTTGTTATTTTCCTTATTTAATATATGTTAATAACTAGAATATATTATACACTATATACATTTTGTGATGTAGTTCTTGTACTTTATCTTCGTGTTATGCATGTTTGTGCATATTTTGAAATTATTATTTACTTTTCACGGTTATTATTTGTTTATTAGAACTTTGCGATTGCAAAAAAATCCTCACGGACTGGATTAAGACACTTACTTATCACGACACTGAAACTTTCCTACGCCAAGTCCAATGACATACAAGCACCAACAAAACAATACATACACACACAAACACACCCACACACATGCACACATACAAACATCCACGTTCAACCAAACGTATATTTAAAAAAAATAACTGATTTTAATTGTAAAATGTTTATAGTGATGAATATTAAAACAGATATCTAAGATATTGTATTGGAAGAGCGGGATCTCCTAATACAGGCATTACTTGCTTAAAAGGAGGTCTCTGTAACAATTATTTGTATGTAAAATCTGTTGAACAAATAAAGTATTTTTATTATTATTTTTATTTTTATTTATTAGAACTGGTAATACAGTCTCCCCAAGGAGGGCCGAGTTAGAGGCAACGGAATTCCGTATGGGACGTTTAAGGCATGAACGAGTGCGAGTACCTCGAAATCCAAATTTGTTACGATCCGCTATGCAGGTAACTGTTTATTATTACTTATTATATTTTTATCAAAACTGTGTTTTCAGGTTTAATTTAATTACATTTGGAAAAACAATTAAAATATAATTATATTACACCCACACCGTTTAAATACGTCATGAAAGTGTTATAGTTATTTTAGTTTTGAATGTTGTCTGTCCGCGTAGGTAATGCAAGTGCACGCGAGCCGCAAGTCGGTGCTGGAGGTGGAGTTCGCGGGCGAGGAGGGCACGGGGCTCGGGCCCACGCTGGAGTTCTACGCGCTCGTGGCGGCCGAGCTGCAGCGCGCCGACCTCGCCATGTGGCTCGGCGACGCCGCGCCCGCGCCCGCCGACCGCGACCTGGCGCCGCTGCCGCTCACGCTGCCCGACGGTACCTACACACACACTACCACATTACAAACTACTCGTTATTGAATATATCATTCAATTGTCTATATTTGTATTATACAGAAAAACCTCAGGGCTACTACGTGACGCGTGCTGGTGGTCTGTTCCCCGCACCACTACCGCAAGACTCTGCTATCTGTGATAAAGTTTGCAAATATTTCTGGTTCCTAGGAGTATTTTTAGCTAAGGTAAGAGTTATTATCTAAATTATATGCATACAAACTATTGAATATAAATATTACGGATATGATCATTAATTAACATTCTGTTCTTTTACCAACAAATCCGTTGCCGTGGTCAGATAAAAATAATTAACAGTTATGTATGAAACATGACATATTACTATTTAAACAAATAATCTAATTAAACTAAAAATAAAGAATTTCAACAATTATATGTGATAGTGCCCGATGTGACTAACGACAGGCACAGTGAGTGGGTTTATTCATTAATGTGATTAAAGCGATGTAATATTTTTTCTTCGATTTTTTACTTCTATTTATCCTTTCATTAAAAAGATTAACTATCCAATACCAAAAAAAGCTATTCGAAACAGTAATTATTGAGATTATCGCATTTAATCAAATAATTTACAATATATGCATAAATTTATTTTGTTTTATTCTATGCGTAGGTTCTTCAAGACGGACGACTAGTTGACCTGCCTCTGTCGGACCCATTCTTGCGTATAATGTGTGGAGATGAATTAGTCAATCAAGATTTAGAGGAAATTGATCCTATAAGGCACAGGTATGTTCTTTAAAAGATATTCATAAGGACATATTACATTATAAAGGGTTTAAGTAATTTTTCACTTGGTGAATTAAAAAATATCTAAAATAGTTCTAATCCACTTTAAAGGTAAAGTCAAAGACGTTTAAAAATAATGGTATAATGTATGCTTTATATAACTGACTTTAGTTGCGTTATGAAAATTGTTTTAAATTGTTTAATGTTATTGTTATATATAATATATATTTTTTTCAGATTCTTGTCCAATGTACTAGAAGTTGCAGAAAAATATGAAGCTATACAGCGTGATATGTCTCTATCGGAAGAGGAGCGTGAACAAGCGATAGCGGGACTCACCATAGATGGCGCTACATTCGAAGAACTAGCACTTACTATGACTCACGTGGCCTCTAATGCCGCCCCTGAGGTCGCGGTGTATCCGTTGTGCGACGGCGGTGAACATATTGAGGTATTTTTATCATTTTTTTATTAATTCACGCACGTATCCTGCACTCGGCAGGGTAGGCAAAGGTAACCTATTGTTAAGACACTGCGTTTACCAATTTTCGCCGTTCTGGAAGCATTGCGTGTTGAGTGGTGGAACTCAACGCCACGCTTTGCCTAGACACCAGAATGAAAAACTGAAAATATAAATTTAAATAAATATCTTACTTCTTCGAGTGGGGATCGAACCCACAACCAGTTGCGTTTACAGTCTAATTTTGTGCCCCTGCGCTACGACTGTCTCTACCTTTATTATTAACACTTTAAAATATTTACATTGTTTTATTATTGACTGTTAATGTCAATTACTTTGGTATTTTTTTATATATTTTTTTTTATGTCCCTTATTTATGCATATTTATTATTCTTTATCATCACTCGTGCTGTGTTACCGTTGCAGGTGAGCGCCGGCCTGGCGCGCGCGTACGCGGAGAGCAGCGCGCGCTGGATGGTGTGTGCGGGCGTGGCGCGGCAGGCGCTGGCGTTCCGGCGCGGGTTCGCGGCCGTGTTCCCGCCGCGCCGCCTGCGCGCCTTCTCGCCCGCCGAGCTGCGCCTGCTGCTGTGCGGCGAGCGCGGGCCCGCCTGGACGCGCGACCACCTGCTGCAGTACACCGAGCCCAAGCTGGGCTACACGCGCGACAGGTAATAACATTACATTCATCTATATAGGTGTGCAACACTAGCTTTCCTTTGTCTACACCCTGCTGTGTGCGGGATACAGCGTGAAGCTGATTTTTTTAAGAGTTTTTTTTACTAAATATATGATTATTATAATTATAAATTTTTGTCGTCGTCGTGGCAGCGACGCAACATTTGACCGTATACGCGATGATTGTGAGCTAGAGATTGAATTATTTACATTCGTCTCGCTATGGTAAAAAGACAAAGCTCAGTGTAGATTTCTATCAACAACTTAAATTTGACAGTGCTTTGGATATGGACTGTCTTAACACTAAGTTCTCTCTCCGTCTACTTTACTAAATGCAGGATACATCTAATATACAAATAAATAAATAAGTTTTGTTCAACAGTCCCGGGTTCCTCCGTCTGGTGGAAGTGCTGGTAGAGATGTCGTGGCGCGAGCGTAAGGCGTTCCTGCAGTTCGCGACTGGTTGCAGCAGCTTGCCGCCCGGCGGACTCGCCAACTTACACCCGAGACTCACAGTTGTTAGAAAGGTATGTATTGTAAATAGGTTATAAATTTATATATCATATTGAATTAAAAAAAATCCAAATTCCAGTTTCCAATTACAATATATATGTTTTATATTGTTATACTTTATATTTATATTTAAGGAATTTATAAGTTAACAATAAATTAATAATAAAGTAAATGTACACACACGTCATGTCATTGTCTTATATAACAAGTGACACAATTATCAAGCATGCTCAAAAATGTGTTATCACTATTTTATTTAAATTTATATTTTCATTTTTTCGCTCTGATATCGAGGCAAGGCGTGGCGTTCAGTTCCGCCACTCAAAACGCAATGCCTCCAGAATTCGGCGGAAAGCGGCGGGGACGATATGTCTTAACACTAGGTTCCCTCTGCCTACCCTGCTGTGTGCGGGATACAGCGTAAAGCTAATTTATTTATTTTATTTTTTTATTTGTAGTGTTTTTAGATAAAACAGTGAACTAGGTATATTTACTATTATTTCATTTACTCGCGTCTTTCCATAAATAAATAATTACATATTTTTATATTTACAGGTGGATGCAGGGGATGGTTCGTATCCCTCAGTGAACACATGTGTACACTATCTAAAACTTCCAGAATATTCATGTAAAGAAGTGCTTCGCGAACGATTGTTGGCTGCTACCAACGAGCGAGGATTTCATCTTAATTGATATAGGGACTATATTACAGACTTTAATTATTGGGTTAGTTACTCTAAAAATACAGTCATACTTCGCTATTACGCACGTTTTTTGTGTTTATTATCAACTCTATTACAACAACAAGTTTGCTACAATCCATTTATAATGCTTGCATATAGGAACTGTCTATATCAAAGCCGTACTATGTAGGCCTCTGACTGGCTTAAGTGTATTATATATTTTATAAATAATTGTTATGATTAGTGTTTTAAAAAATTAAATAACACATTTACAGCATTAAAATATATCAAAAAAAATCTTAAGTTATAAAAGAAATATTGCTTTTTATAACATCAGCCAAGCAGTTATTTGCAATAGATGAAAATGTGCACATTATGCTATAAAGTGGTTGATATTAGAAATTGAAATCTTTTTGAAAGTAAGATTTTTAGAGTATAAATTCTATAACTGAAATGAAAAGGTATGGAATAATCAAAAAAATACAAGATACTTTGTCTTGTTTGCTTAAATTGTTGATTTTTTTCTTTTGTCCAATCTGACCAATATCATAGCATATATTTTTGTCCGTTGTTTACATTAAATTGTTTACGAAGACTTCTTATGAGTAAGTAATATTAATAATGAAACAAAAATAAAAAAAATAAAACTTTTTACTAATACATGCTCCTTTTAAAGCTGTAACGCTAATGAGGCTTTATAGATTTTCAAGTTACGATCTCGACTTAATGGATCTAAATAAGACACATAAGAAAATTTATTCAATCATCGTGAATGTATTTTTAAATACGACAAAATAATAGTCGCCAAAAACATTTATATTTATATAATAAGTTTATAATAATTTCATCGATTCATCTTCTTTTAGAAGCTGCGTTAATAATATTTTCGTAAAGACAATTGTTATTAAACATGTCTTTTGACGCAATATATTGTATGTGATCTGAGAAATTTTATTCAGAATTCTATTCATTTTTTTATATATATATATATTTGTGGTGTATAACAAAACGTATTTGGTGTTTGTTATTTCCCATATCGTAAGTTAAATAATCATAAATTCAGATTCTATAATGTAAAGGGTTAGTGTGTAGTAAGCTTTGTGATTATATATAAAATTTACTATAAAATTTGTGGCTTTGTTTAATCTTAGATTTAAACAATATACTCGTCAATAATTATTACATAATATATTATAAGGAATTACATCTTTCTGTGCGGACGTCATTATAATTATCAAATAGCACTATTAAAATATGAGGTCGTCGTGGCGCAGCGGCACTGCATCTGACTGTAGGCGCGACCTTTATTCGTTATCAAAATTCAAATCCTTTTTCCAATACCAACAGAATACAGTAGGGTGTGGCTATCTACACATGGATATGCCTCAGTGACATCAGTAGTGACACCTAACAATAGTAACATGTTCGTTTTCTTTACAAATAATGAATCGTCAGTAAAAAAGATTTTCTTATTAAAAATAATATTATGTGTTGAGGTTATCATGGTGCAGAGGCACAGCATCTGACCGTAAACGCCACGGTTGGGGCTTCGATTCTCATTCGGGGAAGGAATTATTTTAATTTCATCACTTTGGTCAAACAAGCCAAGCGTGGCGTTTGAGTTCAGACACTATATACGCAATATTTAGAAAAGTGTAATATTTTGAAGAGTGTTTTGACACAAGGTTCTGTCTACCTTTCTATAAGCAAGCTTTCTATAGCGTTAAGCTAAAAAAATATTGTACTGTGATGTTGCAGGCATATCTATGTGTTTGAGAATATGTGCACCACCTACTATATATATATATGTAATTTATGACTGAACCATTGGTGTATTTTCTTCTTAAGGTGTGTAACACTTGTGTATCGCGTGTAATAATTAGTTGTATGTTCCTTATTTAAATAATTTCCTCAACTAAAAGTTGGTATTGTGATTTATAATATAAATATATATATATGGATGAAATATATTTAGTTTCAATTAAATACTACTTGAGCCCTAGTATAGCTAATGAATATTGTAGTTTGTAATCCACTATTTTGTTGAACATTGTATGAATAAAATAAGGAAAATAAATGATGGTGTTTTATTTTTATTTTAATTTTAAAAAACTCCTTTGGAAGTTAAAGTCCGAGGTCTGGCTTCGATTAATTAATCTAAAAACATCAATTAATTTTTAAATAAATTGATGTTTTTATAATAATTTTTATATTAAAACATTTAATGTGTCACCTACCTTAGTAACATAACTTTGTACATTTGCTATCATTTTTACTATTAATTTCTTAAACTACCCTACTTTGCATCACAAAATATTTACACTTGTTTTCATTGTGGTGATATTATTATGTTATTGTAAATTTTACCTTATTACTGTATACGCCTATTCGATATATAAATTTGTTTACTTAATGTTTTTGTAATTTTCTCTGTAAGTGATTTATATGTAAATCTTTTGAGAAAATAAATGTCTTTAACCGTAATGCCGGGGGGGACTTGGAAATACAGGCTTTAAGATGCTTTTTAAGTATAAAGATATTTATTTCTCAAAAAGGCAATACAGTAACTTATATGAGATTTTGTTTAGAGTTTACTAATTATAATAATTTAACAGTCAGTCTTTATACTTAATAATCGCTCAATGTTCTTATCTATAAAAGTTGTGGGTAATTGTAACGATTGTTGACTTGTGAATACAAGTACAAATTTATTGAATATAAATTTCCAGTGAGTAGAACATGTTCTTTGAGTGTGAAGTTGTAATAGTGTAGTTGTAGTAATCATCAAACGTAGTTTGCGGCTCTTGACATTTTTTTTATAGTTTAAGTATTGCCTATATATAAAAAGCTTGGATTTAAAATATTAAACATTAAAAATAATGAACACAAAAAAGGAAAGGAAGCCGTTGTAGTGCAGGGGCAAGCGTCTGAAAGTAACGCGGCGGTTGTGGGTTCAATTTCCATTAATTAAAATATTAATAAATAAATAAGAAATAATTGTTACCTATTTGCTAATATTCTAATTTATTAGTTCTGGTACCAAGGCAAGGAGCGTGGCGTTGAGTTCCGACGCTCAACACGTAATGCCTAGAAAATTCGGCAGAAAGTGTGGAATGGAGTGTTAAGACACTGTCTACCCTGCTATATGTGGAATATTTCGTGGAATTGTAAAAAAAAACAAAAAAAGTAAAATATTTTATTTACACCTTACAGCACCGGGTAGGAATGCAGTGTTATTCTCGTTACCTCTGCGTAGGACACAGCGTGAAATTAAAAAAAGAGAAATAACAAATGTGAACTAAGCGCGCCGGTTTGCGCTAAAGCAATATACGTTACAATATAGGTTTCACATCTCAATTATTCTCGTTACATTTTACTTATTCAGCTACTACTTTAAAGTGACAGTTTCATATTGGTCATAACAGTTTTTGGTCACGTTTTGATACGTTGATCTTGGAAAGGTACCCTACAGAAATTAAAAGTTTTAACAAATTATACAATTTAAATTTCGCGTAATTAAAATGTATTGGTAATATAACTACATGCTTTATTTTTAACAAGGTAGCTATATTAATCATGGAAATCGTAAAAATGTCGCACAGGAAGCTCGACTAGTTAAATTCTATAGAGCTTAAAACAATGGAAATTACAGACGTTGCTTTAATTATACAGGAACCGATATCAAAAATATGATGTTTCAGTATAAGCTTAATTGTTCAAAAATTATTTTTACGGAATATTAAAAAAACGTATTAATAAAATTACATAAAGTTTAATTTCTAAAATATATACGGTATTCTTACATGTGTTTGCACCTTAAATGAAATATGTAAACGAAAATTATTTTACATGCAAAATTTTTAAGTAAATGATAGAGAAAGTTAATCTATATATTATAAACTGGTAAATTCTATGTACCTACAATATAGTACGGTCGACAAGACATGGTCACCCTGAAGTTAGGTTTTTTAATTTTTTTAACAATATGCACTTGGAAAGAAAATAATAACCAAAAGTAAGAAAAACATCTAAAATCAAGTCTGTACAGTAGTGCACCATATTATGTGAGCTGACTCCTTTCCTCTTGAAGTATGAGAAGTACTCACTTCACCGTGCCTTCGGCCTTCTCGTGCAATGCTCTCTCTGCCTGGGTTACGGATACGATAGGTGGTTCTGCAAGGAAACCGCCCCAGATGCAGCCACTGTGGCAGTTAGACTGACTGCGATAACTGGCTCAGCATCGCACCACCAGCTGTTGTAACTGTACTGGTGCGAATTTGGAACGCGCTGACCAAAACGCTTTCAGTACCGACTGCAATGTCAGACGCAAATAGGATGCGCTAGCCTGGGCCAGCAAAGCCTATTACTAAGGGCGCTCCTCTCGACTCGACTCGACGAATACAACCTGATTTGAACGGGTATGCAGCTCAAAGGAACCGAGCGTCGTCATGGCAAAGATAAGTGACGAAATGCAAAACTTTTTGGATCCCTATTTATTTGCTGCTATAGCTTGGCTGCGAAAATACCTGATTCCAGAAAAGCTCCCGTTACCCAATGCTCGTAGAAGATCCGTCGAAGATTCCCTCTGGGATCGGATGAGAATATTACAAACACGCTTCGTATAGAAACCCGTTGTAATAGCTTCCTTGGACACAGAGGGAGCCAGCGACGAATCATAGTGGCCTAATAAAGGCCCAGGCTCCGTGCAATGTTGTTCTTTCGTCAGTCCAGTCTCATGTTCCGGTAATTATTTAGCAAATTGGCGTCATAATTTCTGTTGTCTACAATCAGCTTCACGCTGTATCCCGCACACAGCAGGGTAGGCAGAGGGAACCTAATGTTAAGACTCTAAGTTCCTCACTTTCTGCCGAATTCTGGAGGCATTGCGTGTTGAGTGGCAGAACTCAACACTGCGCTTAACCTCGACACCAAAGCGAAGAAATGGAAATATAAGTGTAAATAAATATTTCATCTCCTCGAGTGGGGATCGAACCCACAACCAGCCGGTTTTACAGCCGCACCTCGTGCCACTGCGCCACGACTGGCCTCATTTATTCATTATAACATCATTGGCCTAGCGCCACTTTCTTATTTTTTTAAATTAAATCAGCTTCACGCTGTATCGCGCACACATCAGGGTAAGCAGAGGGAACCTAGTGTAAAGACACTCCCCGCTCCCCACTTTCCGCCGAATTCTTTAGTTGCAGAACTCAACGCTGTGCTTTGCGTAGACACTATAGCGAAGAAACAGAAATATAAATTTATATATATTCATAAATATTCATTTTGTCGAGTGAGGATCGAATCTACAACCAGTCGCTTTTAAAGTCACACTTTGTGCCCCTGCGCGACGACTGGCCAACACTTTTTTAAATCAGTTAAAAAAATATAAAACCATAGAGGCGCCGTCTCTGATTACATCAGTAGGACGAGTCATAACGCCTTAAAGCTTTATAAAAAGAAATACCAAGATGATATCTATCTTTAAGTTTCTTTAAGCTTTAGGCTATTACCATGCTAAAATTACCTCACTGTTATCCATTACCTAAAAAAAGCTATTTGATATATTTTAACGTTATTGGCTTTTTTTACGAAAACTACATTGAACTTTCAGATAAAAAAAACGAAAAAGGGAAAGTACTTTGACACCCGAGAGCAAAATACGAAAATTTATTAATATTTGTCCAGTAGTTAATACGTAATTCGCAAACCACTAACAGGCAGATAGACAGAATTCTGTTGATTGGTTGGACCTAATTAATATTTTTTTAAATCTTTCATGTATATTTGACTTTTCTATTCTTTTATAGATAAAAGATTTTAAAGTAGTACATGTAATATGTATAGAAGGATTGAAATAACGAAACATTGTGATTCGATATTTAATATACGAGCCTAAATATAAATTAGATTATAAAAATAAATCAGACAGAGAAATTTGAGGGCAGAGGTGGCGTAGCGGCACGACGTGTGATTGTAAAATCCACCGGTTGAGGGTTCGATCCCCACTCGAGGAGAGAGTAAATATCTCATTTACTTAAATTTATATTTCCATTTCTTCGCTCTGGTGTCGAGGGAAAGCGCGGCGTTGAGTTCTGCCACACAACACGCAATGCCTCCAGAATTCGGCAGAAAGTGGGGAACGGAGTGTCTTAACACTAGGTTCCCTGTGCCTACCCTGCTGTGTACGAGATAGAGCGTGAAGCTGAAGAAGAAATAAAAATCAATTATCCCTTGATCATTTTTGATTGTAGTTTGCCTTTGTAGAATTAAAGTAATTAATATTTCAAAACTAGATCTAGAATCATAGTTAGCTTGCAAAATTTTCATACTTTCATATAAAATTTAAAAAAAAAATAAAAAAAAAAGATGACGGTGATAATTTATTATTTATTTATACTTCAAAATTATTCGTTTCTTACTTTTTATATATTTACAAGTATCAAAATAAAAAAAAAAAAAATATAGCACTTAACGTAAAATAAAATTTAAAAGACGACATTTTAGTCAAAAGAGAAAAGGGTTTGAAATTTTCTACGTACTATTTCTTTGAGAGAGTAGTTTCAGCGTCGTAACCACTCGCTTCTAATTGCAACCTTGACGTTTAAGTTACACAAGTATTTACTAAAGAAAACAGATAGTATAAAACGTTATCTGTCATTCACAAAGATATCAGTCACCTGCCTTCGTTCAGGAGACACAGTGGAAAGATGAGGACAATAATACTTTGTTGTGTCGTTTTAGCGGCGCTGGCCTGTGTCAGCTGCCGGGAGGTTCCTAGGGAAAAACGTTCTGCTGATTTGGAGGAGGCTGCTAGTCACCATGGAGGAAAATGGGATAAGGGAGGTGGAAAAGAACACCATGAACATCATCATCATGACCATGGTGATAAGGGACACAAAGGTTATAAGGGCCACCATCATCATGAGCATGGCAAAAAAGGTCATCATCACCACGAAGGACACAAAGGACATCACGACGAGCATGGTGGACATAAAAAACATCATCATCACGATGATGGTCATCATCATGAACATCACCACGGCGAAAAGGGTCATAAAGGACATGGACACCACGAAGAGGGACATTACCATAAGGGTCATTCTACTAAAGGACATCATGGTGTCCACAAGCACGATGAATTTAAGAAAGAAAAACATTTCCATGATCATCATCATGAAGGTGGTCATCACGAACACCACGGTGGGCATCATGAAGAACATGGCCACAAGAAGGGTGGTGAGTTCCACAAGGGTCACAAGCATGGTGGACACCACCATCACGAACATGGTAAAAAGGGTCACCATGAAAAGGGAGGACATCATCATGACCACAAGGACCATCATGATGAAGGCGGTCATCACGAGCATCATCATCATCATCATGATCATGGAAAGAAAGGTGGCCACGAGGACCACAAGCATTGGGGCTACAAGAAGGGACATAAATAAGCCAAATGTATGTTATGTACAAAGTCAGTTAAGCCATTGACTAGATATTGTTTTGAATAAGCTCACTTTTGTTAAGTTTTTGTAACTACTAATGTTGACTGTGATGTTTTGTTAATAATAAAATGTTTAACTTTATTTTGTTTCTTTGTTTCTTAATTTTAAATCAGTTTTCATTGTCAGTAGAAGTAATGTTACGGCAGAATGAAACTTGTTATTTTAGGTATACAAACTATTTCTATTTCATAGTACATTTGTTTCGACAACAAAGTTACATAAATCAATCGTTTGTGGTTTATTAGTAGATTTTTCCAACGACATCGACATCTTAAATAAATATTGGGAAAGTTGTCCGATATCGGCCTACTTTGACATAAACAATAAAAGAGCCTTGGCTGCAATTGCAATGGACCACTTCCAATGTTTTCTATAGAAAGCCGCCGATTGCATTTGATTTGTATTCAAACTGAAATTGATAACTTTCTCAATAAGTTAGTACCCACTTCTAAGTCAATAATTCACAATCTCTGGACTGAGAAAAGTCTAGATAAATCTCGTCCGATCCTTACGGTCAAGACACTAATGTGAGATTGGACTCGGCATTGAACTATAGACGATAAAGGTAGAGTGAAAAATACTGCTTTTTTATTGTTAAAAAAATTAATCACCTTCACGCTGTATCCCGCACACAGCAGGTTGGTGTAAGACACTCTGTTCCTTATTTTCTATCAAATTCTGGAGGCATAGTGTTAAGTGGCGGAACTCAACGCCGCGCTCTGTCTCGATAACAGAGCGAAGAAATGAAAATATAAATTTAAATAAATATTTCATATCCTCGAGTGGGACCGAACCCACAACCAGTCGCGTTTACAGTCGCACACCTGTGCCCTTGCGCCACAACTGGCCTGGAAGTTCAGTTTAGCTTTAATTTTTTATTATTTTATTTTTTTTATATATTTTTGTCAAAGAAATCATATAATTAACTTAAAAACTATATAAACTTAAATTTAGTGACATTAAAATATAAATTTACATTTTAACGGGGTTAGTCGTTACGCAGATGATGATAGAATTTGTGTGCACTTTTTGTGAAGATTTTTATTAGAGCTAACAACTCTAATTTTTTTTTTTCAAACAAGTACCCTTTTTTTCCATACAGATAACAATAGATTTTTCCTTGTTATAGAGCTTCAATTTAGCTTACCATACGCATACGGAGAGTATAAAAATAATTAAATTGAAGATATAATTTAGGGGGAAAGCCGGGGTAAGTTGTACCCACGCAAATACATCGAAAGCAGATAGAGATAAATATACAAGTATATTGTGTCGTGTAATACTGATTAGTTCGGCACACGCGGCGGCCAATTCAATTGCGCTACTGGCACGTACTGAGTAGCAGTTATTATCTGGGAATGATAGGTTACATGGTGTATTTTTTAAATATGAAAGTGGGGCTGGTTGTGCCACGGTAAAACGAATCTCCGAGCGCATTTAAAATTAAAAAAAAATAAATCAGCTTCATGTATCCCGCACACTGCACTTCCGAGCGTACTTTATCGTTATAATATCGTTTTTCTTACGATCTTTCTTTTAAATGAAAAACTCAAGGAAGAATCTCATTTCGGGATCTTACAAAGGGCAAAGGGTTGGTCGGGGTGACATCGAGGATGTAAACACAAATATATTTGTTTTTTGATGCCCCTGACTTAGAAATTTACCATAAAATGTTAAAACGATATGTCAAAGAAAATGATGCACTCACTTCTGCGCTTGGATACAAACCAATACTAGTATTTAAAAAAGAACAAGAAGAAAATGAAAGGGAAAAGGTAAGCAAACAAAGAAACAGATTTCGAATCCCGCTTAACTTTACTTAGTGATTTTTACAAGATGATGACAGTTCTGATGAAGGTGATGATTGACAAGGATACTATCATATGTTATGAGGACTTCTTATACTCTTTCCCTGGAGAAAATAGGTTAGAATGCACACAATGTTAGAATTCAGTTCATTCGTAGCTTTTTTCAGTGTATTAAGTAGTAATCTTTAAATGTCTTGGTGATAACAAAATTAACAGATTTTAAATAATAAGTAAGTATGTATACTGTGAGTCGCGTAATTTAGCAGCTTACCCGAATAACTAGTTACTCCACCATCAGCTTTATATAATTATCCATAATATTTTAAAAAATATCTCTAAATGTAATGATGAATGAATTCTTCTATCATCATCATCTGATCTGAAATGTCATCAGATAATGGCCACAAGAAGCAAATATATGATTACACATATAGCTACGGCATATGTCACCCCAAAATGAAATCGACAGTGTCTTCCTACCGCTGTTCACAAAAATATTCTTTTTAAAAACTGTTAAACTTCTAAAAAGATTACGCTCACATAGCACCAAAATTTCATGATGAATGATGAACCATAATTTCGGGATATTGCAGTTATTTTATAAGCTTTGTGTCAAAATCTGCACTTTTAGCTGGAAGTACAAGAAACTCAAAAGCTTTACGAGCACAATCAAACACGTTTTATTTAAATGTTTACCCACAAAAATCTAATATACGTCAAAGTAAATATGCAAAGCTTTATAAGGGCTTAAGTAATGCTTGTATATTTTTTTCATCTTCTCGCTGTATCTCGCATGTAACATAGTAGGCAGAGGAAGCCTAGTGTTAAAACATTCCGTTCTCCATTTTCCGCTGAACTCTGGAGGCATTACGTGTTTAGTGACAATTCAATTTTGGTATCAATCAACGTAACAATAGCCTTGGCTGAGTCGCTACGTACAATTATGTTACTTATGTACATAGTTACAAGCACTGTTTGAAACCCTTTGCTTCATCAATCTTTTGCTTCATACAACAACAAAAAAAGTTAAGTATAAACAATCTTATAGTGGCGCAGTGACACTGAGTCTGATTGCTAAAAATGTGGTTTTGTGTTGGGTTCTCACTTAGGGAAAAGAATCATTTTTAAAATACATACAATACGTAGTTCGGATTTAATTTCAGTCACTCTTTTTTTTGTTTTCAAGGTTCCGTACCTCAGCAGCAAAAAAGGAACCCTTATAGAATCACTTTTTAGATTTTCGTGAATCAAAAGGTAAAAACGAAATCTTTATAGAATCGCTTAGTTCTCCGTCCTTCCGTATGTCAAGACCATTTATCATTTGCTACGAGCATTTGTCCATAGAGTTTGATATTCGCCGCATAATCAAAACTTGTAGGGTTCTACTCGTGGACCTATATTTATGAAATTCGGCACGAAGTGAGAACTTACAATACAAATAAAGAAAACATCTAAAAAGTATAACTTTACAGACCCGTTGACCTGCAATCTTGAAATTGGAACGGAAGGCTCAATGGGCGAATCCGATTCGATTTAAGTGATTTTTTAGCTTCACGCTGTACGCGCTATCCCACACATTGCAGGGTAAGCAGAGGTTACCTGAGTTACCTAGTGTTAAGACGATTTCAATTCCCACTGAGCACACCATATTTCGAATTCTGGCGCAACGCGTAATATAATGTACCAGATAAAACATGGAGTTAAAAGATCATATCTTTTATTTAAAATCTTTGAAATTCACCATTTCAACACATTTTAAATGAAACTTTTTAACCATTTTGAGATTAGCCGCTTATATTTGAGTGTAAACTATACATGTCGTCGAAACGTCGGCGTTCCAAAAATGTATAGGTACTTAATACTTAACGCGATTAATCCGGTTAAAGAACTTTATTTTAATATATCTTTTATTAATCATATGTGTATCATATATTTTGTGTTTTAATAATTTAAATAAAATAAAGGATCGATTGTTGGACATTGGGTTGAAAATAAATTTTATTATTTCTACATACAGATAGAAATAATTAAAAATAAAATATACAACATTCATGTTTTTTATTGAATTTTCTATTGTGCTTTATAATTAGAATATTTCTAGTCTATATAATAAAAACTAATCTAAAAGTAATGAAATTTTATAGATGATAATACAAATTATGCAATTTAACAGAGTGTCGACGTTGATTCGTCTTAAATTTTTACTTCACTAACTTGTCCAAGTATATTTTCTTTGATAAATAATCAGCTTCACGCTGCCGCACACAGTAGGGTAGGCAGAGGGAACCTAGTGTTAAAACACTCCGTTCCCTACGTTCTGCCGAATTCTGGAGGCATTGCGTGTTGAATTCATCTTCTCGAGTGGGGATCGAACCCCCGACCAGTCGATTCACAGTCACACTTTGTGCCCCTGCACCACGACGGGTCTCACCTTCTTTGATAAATATTATGTTATATTTGGACAATAAGTAATAAATATTACGAAATTCCAGCCTTGAATAATTGAACAACAAGTGAGTCCAGGTCAAGGGTAGGTAATATAATAAAAATGATAAATAGCAAATTTCATGTTTTAATTAAAAGTTTCTAATTAAATTCATATCTAAGTAATATAGTAGATGTCTATTTAAAGATTTCTTATAATAATAATGATATACATACATATATCATAAAACAAAAGCAAGAAAATTTAATTAAATACAAGTTATATTTACAATTACAAAAAGAAATACGTAAATCTAAAAAAGGTATATTTTATGCGTATAAGAAGATTTAGTATATACATACATATATTCTTTTTTTTTTTGAGGTTTTGTCTCATGTTATAAAATAACTATACCTATTCCAAGGCAATTTATATACGTCGACAAATATTGTTATGAATAAATGTATTGTTATGAATAAACGTAGATAGTTGTATATAACAATATTGCCCATGCACAATATTTAGATTTTATACCAGAAATAGTTCTGCTCTCTTGCGACAATGAACTATTGAGATTGTCTCGCGACGCGCTACTTGGCGACGGTTACTCAACTCCTTATATAAAACTACTGCGCTATCAGTAATGTCGCCAATTTCAAATACAGTTGATCTGCACCAAGCCGTCTCTCAAAATTTTAAGCATGAGGTTAATATTAGTCATAGGTTTGGTGACTTTAATTGCCGTCGCTCATGCAAGACGACTTTCTTCGAAAGAAGATAAATTACCGAGAAAAGAAGAATTAAGCGATCAAGAAGATGCCGCTACTGAACACAAAAAAGAAAGTAAAAATCACGAATTTAAGAAAGGTGGTGGCAAGGAGCATCATGCCCATCATGATGATGAGCATGGAGAGAAAGGTCACAAAGGCTACAAAGGTCATCACCACCACGAGGAAGGGAAGAAAGGTCATCACGATAAAGAACACCATAAAGGTGAATATGACGATCACGGCGGACATAAAAAAGAACATCATGACGAAGATGGACATTATGATGAACATCATAAGGGTGAAAAAGGAGAAAAAGGCCACAAGTATGAAGAAAAGGGTCATTATAATAAAGGACACTCCACTAAAGGTCACCATGAAATACATAAAGTTGACGAGTTTAAAAAAGATAAACACTTCTTTGATGAAGAAGGAGATTCTGGCCATGAAGAGAAGCATGGTGGGTTTCATGAAGAACATGGGCATAAAAAAGGTGGTCACTTCAAGAAGGGTCATCATGATGGTGGACATCATGAACATGAGCATGGAGAAAAGGGTCACCATGAAAAAGGAGGTCACCACCATGAACATAAAGGACACAAGGACTCCGCAGGACACGATGAACACCATCATCACCATCACGATCACGCTAAGAAAGAAGGACATGAACACCACAAAAAATATGGGTATAAAAAAGGCCATTAAAGGCTTCCAAAGTGTCCACGAATTGAACTTTATACTGTTCACATTGACATGGCTTGCAATATCGTACACACAATGTCTGGTCAAATATTTATTTATTAATAGCACATTGATATTGAAAATGGGACGATTTAAAATGAATTAAATTTACATAGCTATTATGGTAGATAATGTTATTTAATAAGTATTTAAAAACATTAAATTATAATAATTATTTATTAAAAAATAAAGCTTTTTTATCTTATTTTTTTATTGAATGTGTCTTAAAATTAGTATTCATTTTATTTTTAATTGAAATAATTGGAACAGGTAATTAAATTTTACAGTAAAAACATCATTTCCAAAAAGCTTAATAAGTTCAGTTTTGAAGTCTTTTGATCTCGATTGTTCGATAGGCAATAGAAAATAATTAATTCAATAGTTTCTACTTACAGACAGATATAAAAAGAAAATTAAATGTCTTTTGATACCGTGATAAGTCAGTTGTAAGCAATGGTATTAAATAAATACGAAAGGTAAGGAAAATAATATATTTTTCACACGTTTATTCGAGAAAGTATAACAGAAAAATATTTTAAGACAACAATGGCTAATACGAGTATGCTGTTTTTTATATTCGGTTTCCTGTTTGAATGAAAAAAATAATATATCATAATTGCTAGATAAATATTTTTCCTGTTTATACAAAAAAAACTCTTTAGAACAATACATTATGTTTACAAAGAATGAGAGAGAAAGTCAGAGAGAGTAAATATTACAGGTAACTCTTTAAGTCGCTACTTGAATGAATAAAGTTGAATGAAGACAGAGAGAAAGATGTATAAAGCTGAAAAAAAACTACAAATATTTAAAATATAACGAAAAATATTAAAAAAATAACGTTAAAACGATACACACTAATATTAAATATAGTCTTATCTAAGTTTTATATCAAATCTTAGAATTTATGATTACTAATATTTATTTGATTAGAGTTTAAAAATTCAAACGTTTAACTGAAACTGTGTAAGCATTTAAGTATTACGTATTTGCATGGATAAGCGATAAGCTCGAAGAATATGGATTAATACAATATTTTACTTATACGAAATTTAGCCACTTTTGATAAAGAGTTCTATTATCTTATCAAAGTAAAATACACATTAAAAATTTCTACACTGTTGTTACAGCTTCTGTTGTTAGCGTTTCTGTAACAATTGTCGCTAAGAAAGAACATTTATTGCCAGAGCACGCTACTTGCTTCATATTTTTTCAATATTTTTATTGCTTTACTGTAGTAAGAACCTTTCAAAACTTTTGCATTCAAATACATTGTACAAATATGTTCGTTCTTTGTAGTACCATTGTTATCCTTTCTGAAGAAAGACGGTGGTTTTGATTCTGTAGTAGTATGATTATAATTAAATAATTATTATAGACAAGACAAAGTGTGGCGTGTTTCACCATTCAACACGTTATGTCTTCGGTTTCTGGAGAAAAAGAACAACGGAGTGTTTTAAAATCCTCAAAAGTTCACTTTGCCTACTCTGCGATTCGAAAAAGGGCAAGAAACTGAAACAAAAAGTGAAAACCTAGACTTATTAAATATAGAGTAGAGCGAGGTGAATCGGAAATGGTAATCATTAACAATGTAGCTACGGAAAAAGCATAACAAAATTTAAATTATTCGTAAATTCTCCAAAAAATTAACACAAAACCCATACACCCATACATTGTATAGGATCTAACATAATATAAATTCGAAATATTTTTTTTTTGTAACATACAATATTAATGACTAACACACAAATCATAAATATACCGGACTTTTGTACCTCCCATATCGGCATATTTTCATGGCACTATCCTTCGCATTTAGGGTCAGTGGTCTAATCCACGGTCTACTATAAATAAAATATTCTTATACAGTACATACATGTGTAACCGGAAATTTCATTCTACATCTGTATTCATTCATATATTCTGTACGCGTTTTATTTATATTTACAATATTTATACATAGAGTTTTAATAGATTGCTTGTTTTAATGAACGGCATCTCGTTTTCTTAATTCTGGTGATTTTTCGGACACATAACCTATAGATAAGATATATTCTGACGATAATGCTTTTACACTAATTAATGAGCGGGCGAGGGCTTAGCGATGTCACACCTCACACTAGATTTATGGCTTCATCTAACGTCACGTTAAATCCTTCACCTACTGAAGCTAATGTGATATTAAGCCGGGGATATTTTCACTAATTACATCATTCTCAGCAAAGGTGTAGCAGTCGTCAGATTTGCGATCGGAATTGTAGTTTTAGGGATATCGTAAATATCAACTCTTAATAATTGTGCTTTTCCTGCATATTGCGGACGGACCGGATATGGATATTTGATGTTGATAAGCATATTCAAAGCCGAAAAGACATTTAAAATAAGATGAGAGTTCAAATCTCGCTACGTTCAATTTTTTATATGTTTTCGAAAAAATATTATATTTTAGAGATAATTAAAACTGGCCATGAGCTAGTCGGACTCACCTGTGAATAATTCCTTAGCAGCAAACAGAAACATACATCACAACCACCGCCATTACATTATTCTTGATATACCATTTTTTACCGACTTTTTTATAAAAATCTTTATTTCTAGAACAAAATTCCAATTATTATCACTTAAATTTACTATAAACGATTAACACAGATTATAAAACTCAGATATATAATAAAATACTGACATAACATAGTTACTTGTATAAGATTACATTAGAAGAATTAATTATATTCATTTATAACAAATTAATTGAGGCCAGTTGTGGCGCAGAGGCACAAAGTGTGACTGTAAAATCGACCGGTTGTGGGTTCAATTCCCACTCGAAGAAATGAAATATTTATTTACATTTATATTTTCATTTCTTCGCTCTGGTGTCGAGGCAAAGCACGGTGCTGTGTTCCGCCACTCAACACGCAATGCCTCCAGAACTCGGCAGAAAGTGGGGAACGGAGTGTCTTAACACTAGGTTCCCTCTGCCTACCCTGTTGTGTGTGGGATACAGCGTGAAGCTGATTTATTTGATTTTATTAACAAATTATAAACAAGGATTATAAAATATTAGATTAAAAGGAGGAGGTTCTCAATTCGACTTATCATAATCCTTTTAAGCCCATTTCTGTTTGAAGATTTAATTAAATTCTATAATCCCAATTTTTCTACAATTTTCCTCTCCGTAGTTGAAAAGTTAAAGGAGGGCACATTTTTACCCCTTTAGAAGAGAATATCTCAGAAAGTAATAACATAATCCAAAAACTTTCATCGAAACCTCCAGTTAGAAAGATATGTCTAATAACATACATACCACACGGCATATTCTCTTTCTATTGTTTTTCATTCCTCAGTTTTATGTATGGAGTGCTGCCCTTAATAATTTTATCTTTAAAAATCATACTACATCATTTTGTAGTGGTTCATAAAATAAAGAGATAAAAAAAATAAACTGCCATTATTTCTGCTACAAAAACATTTATTTCGTTTTCATTTTGCGATTATTTCTTATCAAATAATCGTAATATTTCTAATTAGGAGCTTATATAAAGAACGATCGATATGATTTCTACACGTGTTAAACATTACTAATAATATTTAATCGAATTAATTAATGCCAAAACTAATATAACACATACAACACAATATATTTTTTTCTCGCCACTTTGATTAAAAATGGCGCGAATTCTTTAATGAAAACATCTGCATTTCTTAAGCTAATTGTTAAGAGGTTAAAGATTTCTTATATTTTTTTACAATTACAACAGACAGCTATTTCTTTTTTAATTTATTTTATGAATTGCTAAAGATCTTTTAATTAACTTTGTTAGAAACTATTTGAAGTTAGCTTATTTTGTCGAAATAACAAATGTCAATAACTGGTTCATATAAATTGCATTTCTACATTTAATGAAAGGAAGCTATTATGGCTAAAACTAGACAGAAGTATTATTAAAATTATCAAAAAATACACAAAAATAAAATTCTTTATTATTAAAAAAAAAAAGAATAAAATCATCTTCACGCTGTACCCGCACACCGCAGGGTAGGCAGAGGGAAACCGGTGTTAAGACACTTCGTTCTCCACTTTCTGCCGAATTCTGGAGGCATTGCGTTTTGAGTGACAGAACTCAACGTCGAGCTTTGCATCGACACCAGAGCGAAGAAATAGAAATATAAATTTAAATAAATATTTCATTTCCTCGAGTGGGTATCGAACCCACAACCAGTCGGTTTTACAGTCACCCGGTGTCGCTAACATATTAACGCATTAACCTCAAGTGCGAAAAAAGAGACGAAGTTGTATTAAAATAAGTGTTTATTTACATGTGCTACTTTAACATATTTAAATTACATTCAATAACAATCGTGAAAAATATTACAACAACTACGAAAAAGGTATCAATGACCCTTTTTAAATCCCCAGTGCTTGTGATCATCATGGCCTTCCTTTTTGCCGTGCCCGCTGTGGTGGTGATGATGCTCATGATGTCCACCCTCATCATGATGACCTTTGTGTTCATGGTGGTGACCTCCTTTCTCATGATGACCCTTCTTACCGTGATGGTGTTCGTGGTGTCCATGATGGTCATGACCCTTATGGAAATGACCACCCTTTTTGTGGCCATGTTCGTGATGATGCCCACCATAGCCTTCTTCAAAGCCGTGTTCTCCATGTTTGTCATGGAAATGTTTGTCTTTCTTAAATTCGTCTATTTTATGAACTCCGTGGTGACCCTTGGTAGAGTGTCCTTTATGGTAATGTCCCTTTTCTTCAAATCCGTGGCCTTTCTCGCCCTTTTCACCGTGATGATGTTCGTGGTGGTGGCCGTCGTCATGGTGGTGGTGTTTTTTATGTCCTCCATGATGTTCATGTTGCCCTTTGTGGCCCTCGTGGTCATGGTGTCCTTTCTTGCCATGTTCATGGTGATGATGTCCTTTGTATCCCTTGTGGTGTTTACCGCCGTGTTCATGATGATGGTGTCCGTGGTGTTCCTTACCTCCGCCTTTCTCGTGATGTGAAGCTGCAGCTTCGAGATCGGCTGCTCGCTTTTCCCGGATATCCCGTGCACTTGTTAAAGCAACAAGGGCTATGAGGCAACCCAATAAGGGAGCCACCTTCATGATGCTGCTTGTTGTTATTTTTACTGACACTTATTATATGGATATTATTATAGTCAACAACGTTTTATAAACACTGCCGATCAATTTTCACAGTACCAATATTAGGCAATGATTGCGGCAAGTGCTTGGCTGTACTGTATTGTCAAGGTTAACTATTTAATTTCAATTATTGTAAGATTTATTAAATATCTTTTATGCTATGACTATTTGTTCTGAGTAGTTTAGGATTGCAAACTTTCTATTATTATTAGCAAAATTTATCTATTAAGAATATTTTCATATTTACACATTACACGCACATAGCCGGGTAAGTTAGTAGTAGCCCACTTACTTCTACTTTTCGCAGAATTCCGGACTCAATACATAAGAAACATAGATAGGGGAATTGTGCTTAAGATGACATACTTTTTCTTTCAAGACAAATATTTGAAATAAATGAAGTCATGTGAGATCAGGACATTGCGTATATTATCATATATATCATAATCAACGAAAGTATTGTAGTTTCAGAACAATCAAAGCAACATCAAATTAAAAACCAAACATAAATCGCACTTAGGTCGACCGGTGTAAGACGACATACCTATAGGGTAAGATGACATAGACGTCATAACCTGCGATCCACTGACTTTTTTGTTCACACGTGACTTTCCTGTAGAAGTAGACTTTAGCAATGGAAAAATTTCATTAAGTACGCTCTTCTCTTCTGGCTTCTTAATCGATCCTATTTATAAGTGTAAGATGACATAGTATGCCATCTTATACTCACGTTTTGTATGTCATCTTACCCAATACATATGTGAATTTAATTGTAACAGTTGTGACAAAAGTTTATGGGTAAGAATGCGCTTTTAGCGTTAGTTGTGTCATATAATAAGCCTATTTTACATTAAAAATTACTTCAAGTAGAAAATCCTCACCTTACCTGTATTTTCACCACCAAGCAAAAGCGAAAGAAAAATTTTCTGCTATTCAAAATTACGAAAACATGAACTACTTGCCAATCTGCGTTTACCTTCCGTCATAATGAATTTGAATACTAGCGATATCTACAGACACTCTCTAAAACGTCATAAGATCACACTTAGCAAATATTTAAATCAATATTGGCAGTGTGTCATCTTATCTTCGTATGCCATCTTAAGCACAATTCCCCTATATAAATTTTAAATGTATTGCCTTCTCAAAAATTTTGAGTGATTTATTATATTATAATTATTCATGAGGATATTCCATTTTTTTTTGTATTTTAATGTTATAGAAATATAGCTAGTTTATAGTTTTTAGAGTAAATTTTGAACTTAATAATAAAATATCCAATAAAATTTTTAATAGAAGTCGCATTTGTAATGTTATTCTAGTAAGAAATTACCAGTGATAATTAACAAAGTTGTCTTAAAAAAGTTATTTATACGTTATTATTATAGATTTGTATTGGATAGTTTTTTTTTGAAATAACTACAAAGGTATCTACAATTTTATATTATATAATATACTAATGCTTCACGCTGTATTTTGCACGCAGCAGGGAACCTGAGAATCTAATATTAAAACACTCCGTTCCGCACTAGGCCACTTCCGTTCCTCAGTTTCCGCCGAATTCTTGAGCCATTGCATGACGAGTGGCGGAACTCAACATCACAGTTCATGAATTACATAAATATATAAATACAATACATACACACCTACTCTAAAAACTTTTTACTACATTTTGAGATCGTTTTGGCGACACAGCGACTGTAAAAGCAATAGTTGGTGAATTCGATTCCTCTTCGAGAAAATGAACTGTTCCATATTTTTTTTAAGACGCTGCTGGTAACAAGAGTTTTCAATGTTGACTTTAAGTATTTTTATTTTATTATCTGTGTTTTATTCATTGCGTTGCGTTAAATTACATATATTCGGTAGTTATTGGTTCAATATACACTTATGAATGCCGGCATATTACATGCATATAATATACAAGGTGACGTGGGTGCGGTACAGAATAATATTGTATTTTATTTATTTAATTTAATAATATTGAGGCCAGTCGTGGCGCAGCGGCACGAGGTGTGACTGTAAAACCGACTGGTTGTGGGTTCGATCCCCACTCGAGGAGATGAAATATTTACTTAAATTTATATTTCCATTTCTTCGCTCTGGGGTCGAGGTTAAGCGCGGCGTTGAGTTCTGCCACTCAACACGCAATGCCTCCAGAATTCGGCAGACAGTGGGGAACGGAGTGTCTTAACACTAAGTTCCCTCTGCCTACCCTGCTGTGTGCAGGGTACAGCGTGAAGCTGATTTATTTATTTTTATTTAATTTAATAACTATTATCTGAGGCTATTGTGGCTCAGTGGGTCAGCGTTTAATTGCAAACAGCGGTGGTTGTGGCTTCGATCTCCACTTAAGGATTATTTTTATTTATCCGCTCTGGTAGACAAAGTGCAGTGTTGAGTTACGATATTCAATATAGTGTCTTGAATTCGGGCAGAAAGTACAAAGGGTCGTAAGTCATAATCCCAGGCTAAATAAACTAACATCTCAAAGATCCTCGTGATATCAGTGGCTTTTTGTACACACGATGGTAATAAAAATATTGTATTAAAAGGAAGAAAATGTCAAACGAAATATTTTATTAAGACAAGGTCAGTTTTACGCTGTATCCCGTGTATAGAAGTGTAGGCAGAGGGAACCTAGTGATAAGACACTCCGTTCCCTACTTTCACCCGAATTTTTTGAGGCATTGCGTGTTGAGTGCCAGCCAGAGCAATAAATAATAATTCATTCCCCCGAGTGAGGATCGAACCCAGACATCTATTTATTAATACAAGTTACTTTTTATTTAAGCTAGAAGATGTATAAAAATAATTTTTAATTTTGAACATATGTACGTTGCATTTTTTGTATGTATGTATGATAAGATCTTTAACTAGAAATTAGTTACAGATATTAGAGACAAAGAAATAAGATTTTCTTTTATTTATTATAAATTTTACTGTTTAATATATAATAAATAGATAAATAATTAAACATAGATATAATATAACTTTTTCTATCTATTTATAACAACTAATATTTGAAATGTAACGATGGACTTTTTGATGATTATATAAATGCACAATAGAGCATTGAAGACATGAAAGAGCATTGCTCAAGATGTATCTTAAATCAGCTTCACGCTGTATCTCGCACACTGCAGGGTAAGCAGAGGGAACCTAGTGTTAAGACACTCCGTTCCCCACTTTCTACGGAATTCTGGAGGCATTTTAAATCAACGCCGCGCTTAGCCTTGACACCAGAGCGAAGAAAATATAAATTTAAGTAAATATTTCATCTCCTCGAGTGGGGATCGAACCCACAACCAGTCGGTTTTTACAGTCACACTTCGTGCCGCTGCGCCACGACTGGCCTCTATGTATCTTAATAAATGAAAATAAATACTCGTATAAACATGGTAAAAGGTTCACTGATTGTTTAGCAACCCTGCAATATACAAATGTACAGCCGCAGGACCCGCAACGCGGTCGACGACGCCACGTCGGTGCGGAGGGTGGAGGGTTTTGTTAATGCATGCGTTAACAGGCTTCGTCTGTACCTTAAAGCTATGAAAAATATTAGATATTTTTTTATTTTATTCACTGTTATTCAATAAGAATAGATTTTTTATCTTTATTATATTTTTCAATGCTCCACAGACTTTTGTCGTCTGTGCTTTTGAGATTCTATTTAGTGTTAAGGTAGAGGGCCAGTGTTAAAACACTCCGTTCTCATCTTTATGTGTAATTTTACATCACTAACTCTTATTATTATCATGAAATGTAAATGTATTTAGTTGTTTAAAAGATTTATTTATTTTTTCTCTTGTTGTTCTGTAATAAAATTAGAAAGAGAGAGTGTGCTTCAACCAAATAAATTAACTAACTTTTTTTTTCTTCAAGCTGTATCCCGCACATAGCAGGGTAGGCAGAAGGAAACTAGTGTTAAAATACTCTGTTCCCTACTTTCCGTCGAATTTTGGAGACATTGCGTGTTGAGTGGCGGAACTCAACGCAGCGCTTTGCCTGGACACCAAAGCGAAGAAATAGAAATATAGATTTAAATAAATATTTCGTTTCATCGAGTGGGAATCGAACCCACAACTAGTCCCGTTTACAATCACACTTTATGCCCCTGCGTGCCCACGACTGGCCTCAACAGCTAATTAACTATCTTATTTAATTATGAAAGTATGTTTATTAAAGAAGATGTTTTTAAATATAAATATTACTAAATAAATAGCAAGTTAGTTATCGTTAGTATATATTAGTTAAGAAAGTATATTTACGACATAGAACTAAAAGTTTATTTAATTTAATTTCAGAATTGAATTTCAACATTTTTTTATTACACGTAGTTACTATAATATAGTAATATTATGTATTTTAATTTTATATATATATATTTTATTAGTACCACCTTTAGTTTAGATTAATATTTCATCGATAAATAAAATTTGAGCAATATTTGATGTATAAAATATAAATTGTATATTAATTTGTTTCTATTGAATTTGATATTTGTCTACTATGGAAAATAATATTTTTATGAATTAATTAAAAAATGATTTTATTTCTTGTAGTAAAAACATAACAAAATAAACATGTAAAATCAACAATTAACAATTTGTTAACTACTAAGCTCCACATTTTAGTGGCCAGATTTGTGTCCCCAGTGCTTGTGGTCTTCATGACCA